>JAQGCA010000276.1:0-32866 GCA_034698945.1 Protaphorura quadriocellata
GATGCTGTCTCAGAAGTAAACAAATAAATAAATAAAGTCATTAAAACTTACCAGCATCTGAAGATATGGGGTTGTCGGCGGCTGTCCTATGTTCATGGCTTCTGGTTGTGCCTCTGGTATTTGTCCGACCCCGACCGTGGCCGAATTCATATTCTCTTCCCTTATCACTCATTTCTAAAAAACACAAAACATTATATAATTTGGACCAAATTAGCAGAACCCATATGTTTTTAAAAGTGTGGTAACTTCACAGTTCAATTATTTAATGGTGGATTCTGACATTCTTGGGATCCAACGGAAAAACGAATCCGACTATGCAGTACAAAAAATGTCAAAATGAATTAATTCATAAATTAAATAAAAACACATACCAATAAAGAAACAGATTTGTCGCTGTGAACTAATTTCTTTTCAATTGCACTAGTCTGGAACTCAAACACTAACTAAATTCTTAACCCTAGAAATATTAAAAGACAGAGAAGCCACGTCACTTTGTATTTCATACATCCAACGCCAACCGTCATTTGGACCGAAGTCGTAAAAATTTTTATGACTGTGTTTTTGTATTCATTGTTTTGAATATATATATTATTGTGACATTACGTTCCGAGAATAAACGCTGACACGGCTGAACTCAATACTTCCTCTCGAAAATTAAGTATCGAATTGACTACATTCAATCGTATTAAGTCCCGTCTGATTTCATACACTTGAAATGAAATAAATCAAAAGAATATTTAATACTGTCGCTTAACTTGACTCATGGATGAATCCAAATGTTCTGTACTCTTATGAGGAATGTTATTTATGACAAATCTTTAGTGATTAAAAATATTACTCACCAACTTTTTGTAGAAATTACTTCAAACACTAACTTATGTCTTCCATTCAATTAGTTTACTACAAAGCTGATTTTTATAAAAAATGTTGAATTTTTCAGATTGCATTATAATTTTAGTCACAATTCATATGTGTTGTATTTCCACCCAAATTATCCCAATTGTAGTGTTTTCGTCGATATAACATTTTAGTACATTTATTTATAAATATTCATCACAACAATGAAGTCCTTTGTGGACAGCAAGGATTAAGTGAACTTTCCCAACTGTGACCACTAACGAGGGAAATGCCTCAAGTGTTACAAACTGGTTCGCCCACTCAGGTTCCTTAAATGGACAAACTCATTGTCCCGAAAAGATCTTGTCCAACACCCACTGTTACCGTCACAAATAAATAAACAAGTTACTTGATAAACGACCCAAGGTTTTAACATGGAGAATCCCATGTTAAAATATTCCGACGACTTGCACTGTTTTGAAAAACTTGTGTTTTTTTTTGTGTCCGTAACAGCGGCTGTTGCACTAAAACACTACCGCGTAAAAAATTGGGCACCCCACCACTCCCCATGGATTTTAGTGGCTGAACCGGTAATTAGTAGATTGGGTAGTTCCCTCGTAAGTTAAAAGCCTTGACTCCGTATGCATATGTGCACATGTTTACTTTTAAGACAGATGCAGAGCGAAGCCATGCATGTCGTAAAAATCCAGGAACATACACACACAACGTATTATTAGTCTGTTCCGAAGAGCAAAAAAAAATATTATTTTTTATCCAGCATGAAATAACTCAAATAAGTTGTCTGTGATTATCCATGCATTTTCTATCTCTTTTCTTTATTATTTCGCCACCACAGGATAATATTTTGCTGTACTCAACAATTAAATTATTTTCTTCACCATCTGTCTCGTCCTATGCATTTTCCTAGTGCACTGCACGCACATTCATTTAATTATTTCTACAAACGCAACATTCACAATGATAAGGGGAAACTGTGAATTGTGTAATGCTATTCTCATATTACAGGTCAAAGTTCAAACTTTTGAGCTCCGGAAAGAAAAGTTGAAGAGAAAGGGAGGAAACTTTTAACATGCAGATCCAACGCAAGTGTAAACAGTGAGAGAATTAGGGGGAAAAGAAGAAACGGACGTGGCTCATAATTGTTATGATTTTTTGTCACTTGAATAAACTAATTATTTACCAAAAGACCCCTAGAATATACGAGTACAAAGGTTAAATTCTCCCTTCAAGTCATAAATAAGCATGAGAAGTATATATAGGAACGAAAGATGAAAAAGATAATCCATATAGCCAGCGTTACACAAATACGACGAATTTTACATTTTATTAGATCACGGACAACTAAAAAATTATCTTTTTTCTATTTGTTTGGTGACGGGTGGATTATTGCTAATTATAAACCTAAGACTTTTCAAAAATTATTTGTCAAAGAATTGACCGTAAACTTGAAAATGAGAAAAAAAATATGTAATTTGTCAAATTCATTTATCTTGGAATTGTGCCATTTCTTGAGATAAACGAATGAGACGAGAAAATGTGACTCATTCTATTACGTCAACTACAATTGAATTTATTCATAAACATTCTGAGTCCACTCCGCACACAATTAACATACAAAATCTTAACATCGAACTTGTATTTCAAGGTGAGCCTGAGGGACGCGAACGGTGCGAATAATAAGACAAATCCACTCGCCACTCTTTTAATTTCTTACACGGGAAGTTCATGACGTGCGCTCACGATCTGAGGGCAACATTTTTGTCTGATTAGCCCATGCAAAAGTTGATGCAAAAATATTTTATATATTTTAAAAAAAATGTAAAATTTGAAAATATGGCAGAATTAACATTTGATATTAGACAAAGACGAGTTTCACGAAATCCAGGTCTGGGAATGTAAATGTAAGAAGAAAGCAAAAATATCGTGAGTGACCTTCCCTTGTCAGATTCTTTGATGTCCATTTTAACCTTAACCACGTCATTTTAACAGGTTATACTGCGTCTATTAACTGTGAATGTGAATTGACCATTCCACACAGAGAATTAACCATGAAAGCATCACATTTTTGCACATTTATTTTATTCGCAATTTTCTTTGAAATTTGCTCCTCAAGAGAGGACTTTGTGAATAACGGCGGAATACAGGATGGGCGGGAAAACCCAAATTATGAAGTATTGACCCCGGACTTGTCTGCCGGATGGAATTTAACATTTTCCTTATTTGCAAAGTAAGTAAGAACAAATTAAAATGTTGTTAAATTAAAATGATAGAGCTCAACCTAAAATTAAGGTATGGGAAAAAATGAGTTTCGCCGCTAATTTCGTATTACCCAAGGGACCTTGACAACGCCCCCTCTAAGAGGTATGCCAGTAAATACCCCAACGAGTTGTTATTTTTCCGTTGGAGCACATTACGGCAATGGGAAATAGATCTCTCCCATGTGCACCAAGTTGTTTACAAAATGACTCCAGAGGTCAAAAATGCCCCATGCAATCCATGCACTTCATATTACGTTGCCACGGGATTGCCCGTCAAAAATTCATCCGTTGCAAAAATGGAGAGTTTGAAAATTATTTTCAGTACTGCTCTACCTTTAAGGGAGATTTTTTATTTACCTTGGTATTGCCAATACTACTCTAACAAAATTGGCAAGAGCTAACCTAACTAATCAAAATTTTAATTGAATTTTGGAATAGAAATGTGCTTAATTTAAAAAAAACACAATCTTTTCCGACAACTTGGACAATTTTTGTGAAGATTCTGCCTTTAAATATAAATTGCTCTCACCGTTGCGAGCACATGAACCAAATGCATCTTGTGACGTCACGAATCCGTGACTGTGATGTGCTGTGTGATGTAAATTTGCCATTTGTGCCGCCGTGACAACTGTGTGTTGTTTGACCATCGACCTATAATGAATACAAAATCAAATGTTTCTTTGTAGTAATTTGGGAGACAATATGGAACCATACGTGAAGGCGAGCTACAGTGAAAAAGGGAAGAGGGAAGTGATTGAATTTGGTCAAACTGAATTTGAAAACGGTGAGGGGTCAACTTCCAATGATCCTGTTTGGAACAAAGTTCTCTCGTTTATTCGTCATGAAGGAGTTGATGTGGTAAGGTCAAAGTTCATTCTTTGCGATGAAATAAGTACATTCGTCCTACTTTTATTGACAATCGATTTGTTTCAGAAATGGTTCTTCAAAGTCCACGACAAGGCTCACGGAGACCAATTACTGGGGGAAACTGAGGTCAACGTTGACACTTACGTCGAGTCTGGCCAAAATCTCGTTTTGCCCCTGAAAGATGGACTATTAGGGAAGACAGGATCCCCAAAATTGACTATCAAGAAAACAGAGTCCATATTTTTCAAATTGTCCGCCAAGTGAGTTAAAAATAAGAATAACTCGGAAAGACATTTTTTAATTAATTGTTTTTTGAAGAAACATCGGGAGTCACGATGAATTCGGGACAAAAAGTGATCCCTACGTCAAAGCTTATTTCCGACGTGGACCGAACGGAGATAATCATGAGTTTTACAAGACCTCGACACTAGATAACGAGGAGCACCCTAATTGGGATGACAGGATAGAGTTTTCTCATTATCAGCGTGGAACAAATCAGGTAATATATTCAAAAATCTTTATATATTAAAACAAAACTAAAAATTCATACAAATATTTTTACAGTACTTATTCTTCGAAATCTACGACAAGGACACGTGGTCAAAAGATGACAATATTGGAGAAGCCCTGGTCAACGTTGACCAATACATTGCCGGGAAAGGACCAGAAACGGTTTACTTGGAAAATGCAGATGAACATGCCTCTCTCACTATCACTCCAACATATTGAATCATCCACACATGCAGCATTCTTTCTCACGAGGGAAGTACCCGAGGTCCAACACTCCGATTTTGCCTGAAACGGTTTTGTTCGAAAGAGTTATCCCAAAAACTAATTTGAGTATAGTGTCCCCGCACACAACTGAAAACTCGATTTTGAAATAAAAATTGAAATTTTTGAAAAAAACGTGCAAGGAGGGGACTCTTTGTTCTCAGATTTTAGCATGGGATTTTCTATAGAAATTTTACCAAAAACTGATCTCAAGACCCAAATTGTTTTTCAAAAATCAAAGAAAAACAAAATTCAGAAGACCATCTGAATTTTCGGAATGAAAAATTGGAAGATGAAAAACGTCATAGCTTATTTGGAAACAAAAACCATATGGTGATTTATGGGCCAAAATTCATTCAAATATGCCAAGATAAGAGGTTAATCATTTTCTAATTTAATATACCAAACATTTCAACGGTTTTCTGAAAAAAAAATTGATTCTTGAAAAAAATTTGGGTCTTGAGATCAGTTTTGGGGGAAATTTCTATAGGACACCCCATGCTAAAATTTTATGAACAGGGCGTCTTTGAGACTCTTTGCACTTTTTTTTTCAAAAATTTTAATTTTTTTAAAAATCGAATTTGAGTATCGGGTGTGGACACTTTTCTCAGATTAGTTTTTGGGGTAAGTCTTTTGAACTAGATCGATTCGGGCAAAATCTTAGTGTTGCACCTCGGGTACTTCCCTCGTCAGTGTCATAATTCTGAATGTTCAAAATTTATTTTTGATGTTGTTGGTTACATTTTAAAATAATAAAACCAAGCCGTAAAAACTGAAGCAGCAATTATTTCAAATTTAACTTGATTCATGGCTTGTAAATCAATTAGAGCCGACTCACCTTTAAATTAGAAAGATAAGAGTTTTGTATAATCAGATTTCAAACTGCTCAACTCTTTTGAATTTGAATGACAAATTAGCGTTCAAACATTTATTGGGGTGTAACAGATTAACCCACACCAGTTATTATTCAAGTTTTGATTACACGAGAATGGTATGACACATTTCTAAACGGACAATAGAAATTGTAGTTTAACGTATTATGGAAAGCATTGGTGAATTTGTTCGGACTAAATTTAAATGCATGTTCTGAAACTTTGACTCTCCACTCTTTGTGTTGTAGTTCGAAGCAATTAATTTAGTTTGGCGATTCGTCCAAGTTATTATCACGATTGCGGTTTCTAAAGGAAATATGAGTGCATGTGCAAACGAATCTTACTAAAGTTACAAACCACAATCCTTTCTAAAGGGTGCATTATCGTTTCGTAGTTCATTAGATTAAAGTTAATTATACTATCAAAGATCTATTAGTATAATGAATCCAATTGAGTTGCTCTGCGACTGACGTGGGTAGTACTTACGAGGGACGCTTTAGAGCGGCTAATTTTATTAGAATTATAAAGCCCACCTCAATTTGACCAAAATGCGAGTTGAAATCCGATTGTCGAAGAAACTCTTGCCAATGCGGTCGCTAAGGTCACCCGAAGGTCAAATTCTGGAGGTAGAAACTACCCTCCGTCCGTTTGTCCGCATCAATTTAGTCTTAATCGCCCTTCACTTTCCACTCGTCCTTCACCAGACCCCCACTTGTCACATTTATTCTGCCTTAGTCCTAACAGTGGACGGGAAGAAAAATGTGACAAGTCGAGTGCAGAGGAAAGGAGTTGAGACTTGAGACAGACAGCCGCAGAAAGACGGACAATTTCAATTTCAATTTATTAAAATACAACTCCCAATACAAGAAAAGTCATTATGTTGCAAGTAACTATTAAATGTATCATAACTGTTACTGATAGATGGGTCAGAAGATGATTGCGATTCGTCCTCAATATCGGACTCAAGTAATCTAATCAATTCTCACCTCCAGAACTTGACCTTTGAGTGACCTTAGCGGCCCCATTGGCAAGAGTTTCTTCGACAGCCGGATTTCAACTCGCATTTTGGTCAAATTGAGATAAGTTTTGTAATTCAATAAAATTAGCCGCTCTGAAGCACCCCTCGTTAAGGTGTGCGTCTCCGATTTGACCCAAATTTTTTTATGAAAGATCTTTGCCCCAAACTCTCAAAAATGTCATTAGCTCGAGCAAATCTCAAAACTCAATTTTTAAAAAATGTTTGAATTTTTTTTAGAAAAAGTGCAAAGAGGAGTCTTTGTTCTCAAAAATTTAGCATGGGATATCCCATGGAACTTTTTCAAAAAAAAAAATTCTGAAAACCATTGAAATGTGTGTTATAATAAATTAGAAGATAAGAAACCTCGTAACTTTGTATATTTGAATGTATATGGGCCCAGACAATAATATCAATTTAATGTTATAGCACGAAATATTGAATTCTGGGCGAATACACGATATACATTCATATGCAAAGTTATGAGTGTTTTTTATCTTCTAATTTATTATTCCACACATTTCGACGTTTTTCTGGGAAAACAAATTGTTTTTCAATTTTCGGAAAAAGTTTTGGATCTTGAAGACAGTACCGGGGGAAAGTTATGGGATATTCCATGCTAAAATCTTGAGAACAAAGACTCCCCTCTTTTTACTTTTTCTAAAAACTTTCAAAAATTTCGTAAAAATCGAGTTTTGAGAGTTGTTTTTGAGGGTTTGGGGCAAATGTCTTTCAGAAAAAAAAGTTTGGGTCATATCGGAATTGGAGAAGGACACCCTAGTACTTCCCTCTTGAGTGTCAAAAGGAGAACAAAAATAGTCTAGGTATTTACAGTAGACCAATTAAAATTATACGGCCCGCAAAAAAAGTAGTCAGGTGTGTGGTAACGGCTTCGATTCCTACTGACATAATTTCTTTCACCAACTTTTGCTTACATTAATTAAAAGCACTAACTTATATGAGCCAGGAAATCAGTAATATCTAAACATACGAATATTAAAGTAAACTAAAGCTAATTCCAGAAATTCCCCGTTAAAGCGTGACTCAGCGTGGCAAATCAATTCAAAAACCGCACCCGATTTTAATTGGTTTCAAGAATAAAAAGTCGACGTCTTTGTCTATGGGAGTTTCGTATGAAACTACGCGTTCCTTCCAATTTGAAGATCTACGAGTCCAACTAAAAATAGTTTTTCTGGACCAAGTTCATCATGAATAGTGATGGAATCTTCACAAAACCCCAATGCACTTTTGCCTTGATTATAATTTATTTTATTTCCTTCTATTAGAAATACATGTTGCTCTACTTATTAATATCTGTCCTCTCTTAGACTATGTCTGGGCCGTGACCCACTTTTACCTTTATTGCTTGTTATGATAAGTCGTATCCTCAGGTATTCTGCTGAGCGGTATCCTCTAAAGTGCTTCACACCTTGAACTGCCTTTTGCTTTTATTGTAGGTTACAAATAGATTTCTTAATGACTATATATTGATTTGGTTTGCTTAATAAATACACAGTTGGTTTTAAATGATTGTCGAGTCATTTTATTTTTATAACACCTTCTCTAAGTTAATTTATTGGAATTCTGGTGCGGATATTCAATAGAATCTATCTCTCCATCTATCTTTTTAGAAAAATAATTATTAACAGCGGTGTAATTTGTGTTGCGAAATTTATAATGTGATAGGGTGAACTCAGCCACCGTGGAGAGAATGTGCTAGTTACGGCCACCTCTTAACTACGTGGGCATGGCAACCAAAAAGCATGAGCACAAACGGCAGTGACAGTTATTAGCAACTTTTTGAGGTTATGGAGGAATTAACCCATAAACGACAAGTGTGCTAATTCCAGCCTATCTTAATGCACGTGACTCCTCCCAACGGACGTGTGCAGCGGAGACGGTGTGCTAATTTCAGCCAGGGGGAGGAAATTTTCCCGCGTTACTCCAAGTGGTCGTGATATGCACACTTTCCCACAATGGTTGCAATTAGCACGCTTCACCCTACTCATGTCAACTTATGTTAGATAATATGTTAAGTATAAATTATGTTATACGTGAAAATATTCAATATTGTTTCAAAGTGATGAGCGTCTTGTTTGTGTAGTAAGACAATCTGAGAATGTAACGAAGGGCTCCTGGTCTGGAAAAAAACCCCGTGGATCCAATCGTGACCTTGAGAGGATACCAAGAGCGGATGACTTTCTTCATCAATTTCCGCTCATCCCCTCTCATGTGATCAGCATAACGTTTCCAAGCGTTCTTGAGTTGGTTTGACCGGCTGTTCATTGCACCGAATTTGATGAAGATGAAAGCCATGATCAATGTAGAGAGAATGCTAGCCACGGTACACAAATACAGGAAAATCCAATCCATGTGTTGATGGAGACGAATGACGGCACAAGAGCAGAGGACACCAACGGCAAGGAGGAGATTGCTGCCGATAAAAAAAAGATGGCGCCCGATATGGTTCAGTAACTGAAGGAATAGTTGGGCGACTTTGTACAAGTGGAGTACGGTCGAAGGAGATCGGAAACTGTCCCGTGTGTGTTTGCTTTGAATCCCCGGTCTGTGAATAATTAATATTTTGGTCAATTTACTTTTCGAAAATACTTGGCTTGAAATAATTTTTTGTAGATTTTCTTTTCGATAATCGTGACCTCATGAATCCAAAATGAAAATAAAAATTTTACAAATGATTTTGATATACCTTGCTTCCCGTAGAAGAGCAGCCAATACAGAGATAGAATTGAGAAGGACCGGAGGAGCAGCCAGGTAGCAGAGAAGAAGGATGGTCTCCATCCAGAGAGTAAAAAGGAAACCAAAAAGTAAAAATATTGGACTCGGGTCAGGGGTCAGGATTTTTGCAGTCACAAAGAATGAAATAGTTGGATCAATGATGAACAATACAACGAGAAGGGTTTGCGTCATAGTACAGCCAATGCCATAGAGTTTTATAATGTTATCCACGCCGCGGTCCAATGGAGGTGCGTTTCGCTTCATGAATTTTTCTGTATTTTCCAGTTATATAAAAAAGTTATTTTATATTTTTTTTAATTGTTATGCATTTGATAGACACCTCTCAACCTTTAACCCATGATTTTTCAGCTTCCACAGGAATAAATGCGAAATCAAATATTACCTTGGAGGACGTGAGTAAATGCAAAATAATTGTTGACGAGGTAAGGGAGTTCATCGATGATGGTGTAAAGGACAATTTGGAGGAAGATGGGGACTCCTCCTAAAATCATGGCCAGAATGTGAATATAGATTTGAACAAATGGTGCAGATGACCTGACGAGTATTTTGAGACCATAAAGAAGTAAGAGCCAACGCATGACAATAATGATGTTGATGATGACCCAAACTATGACTCCAACCACGCCTGATTTACACAATTTCTCCTGCTTTGTATCCCAATAATATGGAGCCATTTTAACGGAACATGCGACACGAGCAGTTAAGTACAACAATGAACGGATGGGTGCTGAAATCATTTTTACACGAAGAAAGCTGAAACACAATATACTCGATCCATGAACTATATACGTCTGCTGTTCAGATCGATTTCTGTGGCAAGTTTTGAGTGCATTACAAAATAAATTGTTCTAGAACGTATACCACGAATTCACTATAATATTTAGAGTTTGAAATTCTCGTTTATAATTTAACGGCAGTATTTCTCAGCTCGTGTATATTTTCACATAATAAAAGTATTAATATGCATAATATAGACAGACCGTCGTCAACATATTCACACGTTGACGAAGAATACAGCTAAGAAAGGAGGAAAAACATTGTTAAATCATAAACGGGAATGAACGGGCTTGAGACTTTTTCATTTAAATTATTAAATCTCCGAATGACGAGCATGTCTCTATATTTTCAAGTCCGTACTAGTTTTATCGGTTTATTATAAAGTCGGTTAAGTTGGAAAAAGACGTATCTGAAATTTCTTCTGTTCTCAAAAGGGCGTAAGCAAAAAACCTTCTGGTCTCAAAAAGACGTATCCAAAATTTCTCCTGTTCTCGAAAAGACGTATCCAAAATTTTTTCTATTTTCGAAAAGGCGTCTCAAAAATTACTTCTGTTATCAAAAAGACGTATCCAAAATTCTTTCTGTTCTCAAAATGGCGTAAACAGATTTTGCGGGAAAATGAAATTCCGATTTTGTTAATTCGAGAAATAAATACCCCGTGTTCAAGGAAAAAGCCGTAACCGTAAGTAACCACGCAATACTAAGGGCTGCATGTCGGATTCGTTTAACCGTCTTGTTTCATTTCAAAACGTCCTGGCAAAAAGACGTAAACCGACCTGCTTATGACCATTGCCAGAAAATGTTAGAAGTGTCAGTCAAGTTTTGGACGGACACAACGTCTCCTCAACGTAACGGGAGTTTGACCTGGAAATAATTTTGAGATTGAACAAAAAAGATTTACAAATTTACAAAGTGTCATCCCAGCTGATGGTCATTCGTTCCATTTTCAGTTGTCTTGAATATAATGAATATATATGTTGCAGCCCATGTAGATATCCAGTCAATGTGTACATGGGCTGGCCTAAGTATACTTAGACCGGTCTATGTGTACTTAGGCCGGACAATGTGTACTTAGGCCAGCCAATGTATCGGCAAACTAGCCCATGTGTACTTGGACTGGTCTACATTGGTTGAGACGTGAAAACATTAAATGAGAATGTATATTTCAGTCTACTTTGGCTGGTCAATGTACATTACATGTTTTGTTATCACGGTTTGACTATGGGAACTATAATTAGTTGTAACCGAATAAATAAAATCTGAAGGGTAATCCCTTATTGTGTAGAAAAAAAATTCCTTCACAATAAATTTTTTTTTTGCATACCTTGAATGGGTATCATAAATTGTAACATTCCTTTCTGGACACCCTTTAATGGAACTAGAATTGCCAAATTGTAGGAACTAGAACCAGAACTGGAACTAATATATTGCGAGTTAGGAACTAACTATCACTAAATTGAATTGCGTTAGTTTTCAGTTGGAACTGGAACTAACTGGAACTAAAAGGAACTGAAACAACACTACTGGAAGCATGTGTGTGTGCTTAGAGTGTGCGTACCTCAATGACTAGTATGCATTCAAAATTCATTATTAGAAATATCAAATTGCTAAAATTACCTTTGCCTTAATTTTTGTACGGATTTAGCAATTTGTAGTAGTGTAATATTCCAAATTCAATTCAATAAAATTTATTCCGACCCGACCCCGAATACTTGACAGGATATTAGGTTGCTTAATTAAACATTACATAACTAACGAACAAGAAAAACAACAACGAACAATTATGACCTTACACAAAATGCATACCTCAAGGATTTCCCCGCCTCTTCACAGTTCGGCCGTAGTAAAGGAGTAAGATGAAATGTAAGTACATACAAGTATGTATATTATCAATTTATTTGTGATCTAAATACCTACGATGTCGAGAGAAAGAAGTATAAGGACGGAGTGAAGAAATTCAATGTTGTTTCAATGAAATGAATGGGTGTTTTGTTTGTGTAGTAAGACAATCTGAGGATGACACGAAAGGCTCCTGGTTTGGAAAGGAAACCTGTGGACCCAATTGTGACCTTGAGAGGTGACCAAGATCGGATGGATTTCATCATAAACTTGCTCTCCCACCCTTTCATGCGTTTGGCATGACGTTTCCACGCTTTTTTCAGTTGGTTGGACACACTGTACGTCTCACCAAATTGGATGTAGAAGAGAACTAGGACCAATGAGCAGAGAATGCCGGCCAGTGTGCACAAATAAAGGAAAATCCAATCCATGTGATCGTGGAGGTGGATGACGGCACATGAAGCGAGAACCCCAACAGCAAGGAGGATGTTGTTGCCGACGAGCAGATATCAACCAATATGGTTGAGCAATTGCAGGAATAGTTGGGAAAGTGTAACAAACTGCGATGTGAATTGAATTATTCTACTGACTTTGATTGGAAGCCCAAGGTAAACACGAATTCAACGGAAGAGTGAATAGGAAAGGAACATGTGGTATCTGCTAATGCTTGGATTAAATGCGTCACTTTGCGGTGAAACGATTCACTCGAAATTTTGAACGCAGAGTCAATTCGTGTTGTTGTTTTTGTGGATACTCGTTTTATATTTTTTTTACAACTAAATAATAGTTCGTCAGAAAAAATGCGAGGATATCACCGTGTACAAAGCAATAACATTTTCTCAGCTTCTGATAACTCTGTGTCATATTATTCTGATGACATTTATGGTTGGCTCATTAAGACGAATACTGGTACTTGTTGATCACGGTTCGATTGTCCAACTCTGATGAAATGAAGTATGTGCCATTTATTGTTCAAATGAAAAAGAAATAAATTTCAAGTAATTTGCTGACGTAAATTCAGGTTTCAAGTTTATAAATACCGCGGGTTCCGGTTAATTCTAGCAGCACGATGCTGGTTCTCACCAATCCAATACTTTAAATCGTCTCGGAGAAATCGATACATACTCTTTTGAAGAATGACGACGGTATTCATTTTGTCAGTCCTTTTTAGCTACAAGGATCACCGAGATCTCTAGTGTCCCGAGTTTGAAATTTTACGATAACAATAAAATTGAAGCCTCGACCTTGAATTTTCAAACTTACTATGGACCGTCCTGAATTAGCAGCAACTCGGAAGTATCTTCCCAGCGATAGAGATAAAATAATCTGCAGTGTAGGAATGTAAGTGTTCAAACTAATGTCTACTTACAACGAATAAGTTTAAAAACATAAAAGCCTTGTAATAATTGGTTCAACTGAACATATGGGCAATGCACTATAATACGGAAAACTATGGAACTGGGTCAAAATATGGGACCTATCTTCATGTAGGCAGTTGCACCGCGTTTATCAGTGAAGTCCATGTGGAATCTGCTCAATGTGTTGAAGAAGATGGAAAGACCAGAATCAATTTGTATTTTGATACTGATTTCTCCAGAAATGCAACATATTATGAAAGCAGTCAACCTGAAATATACGAAGTTTTTACATCTCTGATTCTAGTTGGAGATACACACATTCAATTGTATCGTGAAAATAATTATGAAGGTGTAGGCTACTGCATTTTAAATTGGGACGAATATTTTGCATATGATATCACTCAACTCGTGCTCCAGCCTGGATATATCAAATCCATCAGATTCGGTTGTATATAGATGATACGGTAGTTTTGATGTACATCCGATTGAAAATATTATAAAGAAAAAATAGTAGATGGTACCGTAAATAATGCATCACGGATGGCCACAACACAAGACGACGCTCGGTTTCCGTCTTTTCAGAATAAACTGTTGTAAACCATAGGACCACAACGATAAATAAATATGTGTGTGTGTATATATAATTTTTTTAATTTTAGCCAACAATATAAGTCAGCATGCAGGAAACGTGTCTGTTATCTTAGATAGTGAGTGCCTCAAGGTATGCACCCAAAATTCATTGATACAATTCCAAAAATTACGTTTGTCTTGAAAATTGTTCGAATTTAACATTCTGTAGTAGTTTTGAGCCAATTCCGCAAAATGATTTAACATAACCCGATTTTATTTCACATGTTAATATTACAAATGCAATTCATTTAAATTTATCCGACGGAATCCTCTGTGCAGGACAGGTTATAATGGTGCTTAATTACGCATTGCTTAACAGACACAAGAATAAAAATGCGGTAAATTTGAAGAAAACATTTTCTCGAAATTACTTCAAGAAACACATTCACATATTCAACATACCACCATTTAAGAGGTGTCGAGATGTAATAGTGTGGGGATATGGCTATTTCATTTGAAGTGAAAATAAACTATCTCCAAAGCGGTCCAGCAAACTCTCAAAAAAATTAACAAATAAAGTTTAAATTGTAGCAGATATTATTATGACGCATATGTGATTCTAAAGTGGAATAGTAGCTACATAACGTCCTCCATAAGAATGTTTTCAAAATGCATACCTCAGGATTTTCACCCCTTTTTTAGTTCATTTGTAAAAAGTTCGGTTTTTTGGAGCAAGATTAAATGGGCAAAGGTATAGTGCACACCAAAAGAAACGAGACACCCCAACTTGCCGCACTTGCAAGAGTGCACGGAACTTTAAGTGCTCCTCGCCCATCATGCACTCTTGAAGCTGGGGCACGTTGGGGTGTCTCGTTTCTTTGGGTGTGCACGGTATATTGCCAACTTATGTGTGATTCTAATACGAAATGCTAGATTTCGAGAGAAGTGTTCCGAGGAAGTGAAAAAAATCAATATTGTTTCAATGAAATGAGTGTTTTGTTTATGAAATAAGACAATCTGAGGATGACGCGAAGGGCTCCTGGTTTGGAATAGAACCCCGTGGATCCAATCGTGACCTTGAGAGGACACCAAGACCGGATGGATTTTATCATAAATTTTCTGTCCCTCCCTTTCATGCGTTCGGCATGACGCATCCAAGCTTTCTTGAGTTGGTTGGAAACACTGTACATCCCACCAAATTGGATGTAAAAGAGAGCCAAGACCAATATTGAGAGAATGGTGCCCACAGTACACAAATAAAGAAAGATAAAATCCATATGATCGTGGAGGCGTATGACGGCACATGAGCAGAGTACTCCCACGCTGAGGAGGATGTTGTTGCTGAAGAACAACAAATATCTACCAATGTGGTTGAGTAATTGAAGGAATAGCTGCGCGCATTTGTATAAACGGAGGACGGTCGAAGGAGAACGGAAACTATTCTTTGTATGTTTGCTTCGTCTACCTGGTCTATAAGAATAATCACTTTTTGTCAATTACTTTGGTAATAATAATTAATTACATACAAAAATAGTAGGCTTCAATATTCAAAATATTACGAGCATATGAGTTATATAAAGAATTTTCAATTACCTGGCTTCCCGTAAAAGTGCAGCCAATATTGACATCGAATTGAGAAGGATTGGTGGAACGGCCACGTAGCAGAGAAGAAGGATGATCTCCAGCCAAACCGTGAAAAGGAAACCGAATATTAGAAATATTGAACTCGGGTCAGGGCTCAAGATTTTTGCAGTCACGAAGAATGACATGCTCGGATTAATGATGTACATTACGATGACCATGGCTTGACACATAGTGCACCCAATGCCATAGAGTTTGATTATGTTGTCTACGGCGGGGTCCAATGATGGCGCATTTCGCTTCATGAATTTTTCTGTCGCAGAAATAATTCAAAGTAATGAGCTAATATTTCCCAGTTTGAGTACAAGTATATTTGACAACCCTACTTCACTAGCTAACAAGGGAACCTTTCCAAGTGATCATCGAATTTCGACATAAAATTTCTTCTTCAAGTTCGTTCACTTATCGTAGCACGGAGTGTGAAATATCTTGTGCTCGTTTTGCCGCAAAATGCTTTGGGTGACCTCCATAGGTCAAGCTATAATGTACATCAATGGAAATGTAGATACCCTTCCCGCAAAGAGCCTCACTGGTGTTTATTGTAAAAGTACACTACATCCTGACCTGTGGATATCACTTAAAGCATTTTGCGGCAAAACCAGCACGTGATATTTCACACACAATGTTAGGACAAGCCAATTAACTTGCAGAAATCTTTTCAGGTCGTAATTCGATGATCACTTGGAAAGGTTACCTTGTAAGTTCAAGGCGACAGACGGTAAAACCTATTAGTGAAGCTGTCGAATCATGTTGTAATTACGAAAACAAATATTACCTTGGAGGACGTGAGTATATGCAAAGTAATTGTTGATAATGTACGGGAGTTCATCGATGATTCTGATTAGGATAATTTGGAGGAAGATGGGAACTCCACAAGCAATCATGAACAGAATGTGAATATAGATTTCAATAAATGGAGCAGAGGAGTTGACGAGGATTTTGAAGGCATAAAGTTGTAAGACCCAATGCATGACAATAATGATGTTGATGATGAGCCAAACTATGACCCCGACCACGCCTGATTTACACAATTTCTCCTGCTTTTTATCCCAATAGTATGGAGCTATTTTGGCGGCACATGCTACACGAGCAGTTATGTACAACAATGCGCGAATGGATGTTGAAATCATTTTTATTCGGAGATGACGCTACGTGATATATTCGATCCACCAACTGTGTACTTCTGAGGCGAGTTTTGAGCGTGTCCGAACATTAGGTGTTCAAGGATGTGCGACTTGAAGTTTGAAGGTGAAATTCTCGTTAATGATTTGACGTCATGATTTCTCAGTTTACTTCTGTGACAACATGTGAATTTATTTATCCCAGTGCTGAATTATACATATATTTTGCCTGACATTTTATGTTACCCAGGTATGAACGTTGGTTAGGATTTTGTAGCTGTTGCCTTCATTGCGTGCACGATATTTGTTAAAGTAAAGGCGAGCCCGGGAGCTCGCTTTAATAATAAATGTGTTTATAGAGAAACAGGAAAGGAAGCTTCACGGTCAAGATTCATGCCTGGGTAGAATAAAATTTCAAGAATACTATTAGAATGTATAATTTAAACAGACGTGGACAAAGTAGCCAGAAAGAAGGGAATAACTCTGTACTAATAATTATAAACGGAACGCTCGCAGGAAACTTTTCCATATCACTTATTAAAACTTTCAATGACGACCAAGGTTCTATATTTCTCAAGTCCAATTACTAGTTGGATCGATTTGCTAGTACTTATGTAAATATTAGTGGACATACGACTTAAAATATTATTTCCCTTGCCTACTACATTATTTTACACTCTAAATTACATATATATTTTTGTATTAGTATTAGGCTGAGCAATTTCTGAATAAGATGTGGTATCCTACATGTTATCTATTTTGGTCATCAATCAAACAATAAACGGTTGGTGTTTCATGATCAGACAAAACTTTCACAAAAGGTAAATCACACGACAGACGTTAGTTTAGGTAGACACCATAACTGTTCAGGAACGATCGACTATAAGTCGGACATTCAGATTTATATTTATAATTAAAAATAATTACAGCGGATAAGATGCAATTCAACGCTGTTTTGTTATGAGTGTTTTGTTTGTGTAGTAAGACAATCTGAGAATGACGCGAAGAGCTCCTGGTTTGGAATAGAAGCCCGTCGATCCAATCGTGACCTTGAGAGGAGACCAAGACCGGATGTGTTTCAGCATAAACTTCCGCTCATCCCCTCTGCTCATGTGATCGGCATGAGACTTCCAAACTCTTTTGAGTTTGTTGGACACACTGTACATCTCACCAAATTTTATGTGAGAGAGTGCCAAAAAAACTAATGGCGGCCGTGCCACACATACACCGGAGGATAAAATCCATTTGTTGGTGGAGGCGGATGACGGCACCGGAACCCAGAACCCCAACGGCAAGAAAGATATTATTGGCGATCAAGAACACACGGCGTCCGATATGGTTCAGCAACTGTATAAATAATTGGGCGCATTTATACAAATGAAGAACGGTAGAAGGAGATCGGACACTGTCCTGTGTATGTCTGCTCTAAATCCCTGGCCTGTGAAATCCAACAAAGATTAAATTTCACGTACACTTGAAGTTAATAAATATTGTATACATATGGTCGTGTATGTAATGTCCTTCATAAAAAAACATGCATAATTTATCCAATTAATTACAGAGATGTTGACTTCTTGTTGGGAAAACGCAAAAAATGCAAAGGTACTCCTCAAGTTTTGGCAAAGTCGATCTTTGACATTACAATACGATTGGCCTAATCCGTATTGTGAGACGAGAATCGAATGAGGTTGATAAAAATAACATTAAAATCTAGAAATGTTAATCTTCAGTCTAGCCTAATAACCATTTGTGTATCGTATGATGATTATGTGTTCATGTTTAATCAGAGTTATTTCAAGGTAAATGTGTGTTTCAGTTTAGCATGGCGCCTACCATTTCATCATCGGACTTCAAGATACCTCATCCTGTCCACGCTATATTACAGTGCGAGTGATAATCTATTAATTCAGCGTTCTTTATCTACGCCAAACGCTTAATATTTTAAAACAGTATACCTCACGGGATCACTGGAAAGACTACAATATGCTTATGTTTTCCTCCGAGTCAATCTGATTCCACAGCATGAGAAGACAAATGTTATCCGCCATCGTGCATAATTAGTCTTTGAATCGCGTAGAATTGAAGCGTGAAATTAAATTTTACTGCAAGGTCAATTTTGGGGTTGTAATTTGTTGTGACCGAAAAAGTAAGCACTATTTAAAAAAAACACACACACACATTAATTGACATAGCCGCTGAGGCCGAATCAAACAACTTCTTCGCGTATTTTTGGGTTGCTTCCCATTTGGACTAGAGACGTACAACGTAGGTGCCATCTATTAGTAGGAAAAACCAGTGGAAAAAACCTCTTTAAAGCAATCACCGGGTGTACATGTCCGAGGAATCGAACCCAAGAACAGCGAGACAGAATAGGCTAACCATACCATCGTGCTGCAATGGACTTGCAACGTCTGCACCATTTAACATTATGATTTCTGATTGGCGGTAGCGATAAGTATTGGCATCATTTAGCTCGCTCTACTCTAATTGAAATTCATTGCATTTGTAATAACAAAAATGGAACGTGACTTTAACTTTTTTTGAGTGAGTTCTCAACAAAGAAATTTGAGTTACCTTGCTTCTCGAAGAAGTGCTGCCAATAGAGATATAGAATTCAAAAGTATTGACGGGATGGCGAGGCTGGACAGAAGTAAAATGAACTGGATCCAAACAGTTAATACGAAACCAAAGGATAGAAATGTTGGACTCGGGTCAGGGTTCAGGACTTTTGCAGTCACAAAGATTGAGATGGTCGGATCCATGATGTACAATAGAAAAACGAGGATCTGAGCTGTCAAACTTCCAATGACATAAATTTTGATTAGGTTGTCAGCGTTGGGGTCCAGTGGTGGTGCATTCGGCTTCATAAATTCTTCCAGATGCAGATGAGAGATCGAATTAACCAGTTTCTTAGATTCCGACTACGAACATATCTTGACAACCCTTTTCATTAGTGAATTAGTTTCCAAATTACGTTGACTATTATATGTTAATTATTATTACCTTCAAGGACGTGAGTGAATGCAAAATAGTCGTTAACGATGTACTGGAATTCATCCTTGACGGTGAAGAGGATGATTTGGATGAAGACGGGCAATCCATTAACAATCATGGCGATAAGGTGAATATATATTTCAATAAATGGAGCAGATGAGCTTACAAGGATTTTTAGGGTAAAAAGTAGTAAGAGCCAATGGATGGCAAGGATGATGTTGACGAGGATCCAAGCCATAAGCCTCCTTTGCTCGCTTTACACAACCTCTCTTGCTTACTATCTCAGGAGTACGGAACCATCTTGGCAGAACAGCCGACACGAGCACCTAAGTAGAACAATGAGCGGATTGAGGCTGATATCATTTTTATTCGGAGAGATAACACAACACAAACCACTTGATCGGTTAACTGTGGACGCCTGCTATTAAGGTCGACTCCTGAGTTGAGTGGTCTAGACCGTATACAAAACTTGAATTCATAGTTGAAATGAAACGGTTTCAAGGTGAAACTCTTGTTTATCATTTAACGGCTTTATTTTCCAGTTTGCTTCCACGTCAGCATATATATTTATTAATCATAATCCTAAATTATGCATCCTCATATTTTCCTTGACATTTAATTCTACTTCAATGTTGAATGATGAATGTTGGTCAGGATTCCGCCCCTTTTGCTCTCTTCGTGTGCAGAATTATTATAAACGTAATAGCGACCCGGCATCTCGCTTTAATAATATGTGTGCGCATATTGATTTATTTATTGGATGATTCCAGACAGGTACTCAGGGTTAGGAAGAATAAAATGTCAGGGTAACTATTAAAACCCATGCTGTAGGCAGACCCGGAATACTGCCATAGCCTAATTTTCAGAATGAGACTTTTCTATTTCAATTATTAAAGCTTTCAATGACGGCTAAGGTTCTACGGTTATCAATATTTGCTTGCTCGGGACACATGTATAAAGTTATAACTTATTTGAAATTTGGCGCAAACCGGTACAATTCGCTCAATTGCCTCAAGCGGGAACTACTGTAACAATAGCCCGACGTTGACGTTCGAAATCGTCACCTCGCCAGTTTCGTAGCGCACGCTATTATTCCTTTCACAGTTGTCGGCGAAATAATGCTACTGTAAATCGGATGTGACTCCCAGGTCACAAACCTCCTTAGATATGACTCTCAGGTCACCAAACACGCGATAGTCAATAATGCACAAGTAATTGCCCGATTCACCCCAAGTCAATAAAACACGATGCAGTAAATACCCGTACACAAACACAGGTTGACAATAATAATAATGGGTAAATCTATTATTCCCAACAGCTTCGAACACTGCCTGATTAAAGTAATTAATAATTATAAGAACTCAATTATCCCTATCCCTACTCCAACTCTGTTGCCCTCGCAAAGACACGAACAAGACTGCTGAACAAGTGCGAAGCTCAAGAAACCCTTCATGAAACTACTGTCTTAGAGCATTCATGTCTGCCCATGGATGTTGAACGTACATTTTGTCAGTCATTGAATTTTGTCGATGAAAAGCTAGGCGAAAAAGCCAGCAAGAAAACTATTAATATGCATAATGTAGGCAAACCTTGAGTTTTACAAGTGGACGAAGCGGCCACTTGAGAAAGAACGGAAAACATTGTGAAAATTATTAATGGTAATTTCCACATGAAGCTTCTCCATTGCAACTTTAAATGGCGGTCAGGGACCAATATATTTCAAGTTCATGGTTGTTTGTCAGGTTCGTATAGAAAGTCTCGCGTATGGGTTTTGTGGCCTTTGATTGGTTTTGGATATATATCAAAGCCAATGCGGAAAGTTTAAGGGTTTGACCGCTACATAGAAATGTAAGGTGCTACATGTATTACACCGAACTCGACGTAGGTGCCGTAAATGTTCTACTTATTTTGCTAGCGGTCAAACGTTCTTTTTTACTGGGGAGTGACGTTATGGAACTCTCTACCGAATAATGTTATATCTCGTTAGAAGTTTTTGATAAAAATTAAGACAACTCCTTGTTAGGGAGAAGAAATGATGTTTGGTTATATTAGTGCAGTAAGCACAAGAACAAAATGTATATATTTCTAGATTCCTGAATAATTCTGGCTGGTATTAATAAGAATATGAGTGGACATATGACTTTTAATATTATTCCCTTTATGTACTAGACTATTCTACACCGTAATATACATTTGCATCCTTACATTAGACTAGGATGACCATTTCTGCAAAAATGTGATACCGCACAGTTACACAGGGTGTCATCGAATGATGTAACTAACTTCATTTGGTTATAACATTTGACCCGCGGTCTCAATTTGAATGAAGTTAGCCGCAAACTGAAGCTGAAGAACTAGAGGAATTATAAGAATTTACTACGAATGACGTGACAGCTAGGGGTGCCCACCACATACGCTGAAGCACTTTCGTGAGTTTTTTAACATAGGCCTTATGGGTAAAGAGAAGTGGTAATTACAGGTTCGGCATAACAACCCTGTTGAATTCAACAAAATTATGACGTCATTCCGTCAAAAATTAGCTGCTCAAGGCACATTACAGCCAAAAATTTAAAAAAAAATGCAGAAATGACGCCATAAATTTGTTGAATACAACAAGTCACGAAACTTGGCATATGTGTTGGGCACCCCCCGCCTCGCTGTGACAACGTTCGCAGCAAATTCCTCTAGTACGTCAGCTTCAGTTTGCGCCTAACTTTGTTTAAATTGAAACGGTGGATCAATTATTATAGCAAAATGGAGTTGGTTACATCGTTCGGAGACATGCTTTCTATTTTTGTCATCAATTCAAGGGTCAATTGTAAATTTGAGAGAAAGAAAACGCGTACACGAATATGTGTGCTCATAGGACAGCGCGAGGACAATTAAAAAAATTATTGCAGTGGATAGATGAAATTCAACGGCGTTTCAAAGATATGAGTGTCTTGTTTGTGTAGTAAGACAATCTGAGAATGACGCGAAGAACTCCTGGTTTGGAATAGAAACCAGTAAATCCAATCGTGACCTTGAGAGGAGACCAAGAGCGGAGGTATTTCATTATCAATTTCCGCTCGGATTTGCTTATGCGGCTGGCATCACGCTTCCAAGCATTTTTGAGTTTGTTGGACACACTGTACATCTCACCAAATTTGACGTAGGAGAGTGCCAGCATAAATACCGAGATAATGGCGGGCATGACACACATACCCAGGAGGATCAAATCCATTTTTTGGTGGAGGCGGATGACGGCACATGAAGCGAGAACCCCTACGGCAAGGAGGATATTGTTGACGACGAAAAACAGATGGCGCCCGATGTAGTTAAACAACTTAAGGAATAGTTGAAAGCATTTGTACAAGTGAAGAACACTCGAAGAAGAACGGTAGCTATCCCGAGTATGTCTGCTCTGTATCCCTGGTCTGTCAAATGCATCTAAAATTAAAACTCACGTATATCCTTAATATATCAATTTGGTTGGAATTACTAAACCATTAAAATAGTTTCCAACAGGGCACCTCTTAAATTGAGAAGGATTGGTGGAACCCCCATGAGGGTCATAAGAAGAATAAACTGGATCCAGACAGCGAAAACGAAACCAAATAAAAGAAATGTTGGACTCGGGTCAGAGGTGAGGACCTTTGCAGTCACAAAAAATGAGATGCTCGGATTCATGATGTACATTAAAAGGACGGGAATTTGAGCAGACAAACTTCCAATGGCATACATTTTGAAAATATTGTCGCCATTGGGGTCCAGTGGTGGTGCATTTGGCTTCATGAATTTTTCTAGATTCAGATGAGAGATCGAATTAAATGTCACAAACTAGTTTTTTAAATTGCGCCAACGAACATCTCTTTTCATTAGTGAATTAGTTTCCAAATTACTTTGATTATTAAATGTTAATTATTATTACCTTCTAGGACGCGAGTGAATGCGAAATAGTTGTTGACGATGTAACGGAATTCATCCATGACAGTGAAGAGAATGATTTGGATGAAGATGGGTAATCCGTTAATAATCAGGGTCAGAGGGTGAATATATATTTCAGCGTATGGAGCAGATGAGGTCACAAGGATGTTGAGGGTAACAAGAAGGAAGAGCCAATAGGTGGCGAGGGTGCCGTTGACTAGGATCCAAGCCATAATGCCTCCTCTACTCGCTTTACACAACCTCTCTTGCTTACTATCCCAAGAGTATGGGGCCATTTTGGTGTAACATCCGACACGAGCGGTGAAGTACAACAATGAACGGATGGATGCAGAAATCATTTTGGCTTGGAGAGATGACACAATACAATATACTCGATAAGTCAACTGTGGATGTCTGCTATTCCGAGCGACTCCTGAGTCGAGTGGTCTAGACTGCAGAACTTAAATTTATGATATATTTAATAGTAGCAATGAAGAGGTTTCAAGGGGGAATTCTCATTTATAATTTATCGGCTTTATTTCTCAGTTTGCTTATACGTCAGCAAGTGCATTTATTTATCAAAATCCCGAATTATTCATAATATTCATATATTACTTGACATTTAATTCTAAACATGCATGCACATTGCATGTATGCAATTCCATATCTTTTACTCGCTTTGCGCGCAGATTTATTACTAAAGTAATGGCGAAACCGGCAGGTCGGTTTGATAATAAATGTGAGCAGACTGAAACGATCACTGGAGCATTCCAGAAAGGTACTCAATGTTGGGAAGAATAAAATGTCAGGAAAGCTATTAATATCCATAGTGCAGACAGGCATTGGATAAATTCACACGTGGACAATGCGGCCAGCTGAGGATTAAGGGCATATTTGTTAAAATATAAATGGGATTTTCAGCTAGAAACTTATTCATTTCAATTATTAAAACTTCCAATGACGGCGCATGTCTTATAGTTCCAACATCATAGTTAGTTTTCGGGGATATAATGCTACATTTGACTGACGGTATCTTTGTCTGTCCGTCCTCTAGCCGTGATATAAATTATTTATATAGTTGCCACAATTAGTGTTGCCAGGTACTACTACACTAGGTGAAATGACGTGTTGATCCATTAATACAACAAGGATCAAAAACCATTATAATATTAAAATCAATGTAGTGAGAGACAGATGTGTGTGTAGGTTTGGTTTGCTAAAGAATGTGAGACAAAGATGGAACGCTCGCCAACATAATTAAAAATTTGCGGCGGATGACATGAAATTTAATGTTGTTTCAAAGAGATGAGTGTTTTGTTTGTGTAGTAAGACAATCTGAGTATGACGCGAAGAGCTCCTGATTTGGAATAGAAACCGATGGACCCAATCGTGACCTTGAGAGGATACCAAGAGCGGATAGATTTTTTCATCAACTTCCGCTCATTCCCTGTCATGTGATCGGCATGACACTTCCAAGCTTTTTTGAGTTTGTTGGACGCACTGTACATCTCACCAAATTGGATGTAAAAGAGAGCCAGGACCAAAGCGGAGAGTATGGTTGCCACGGTACACAAATTCAGGAAAATCCAATCCATGTGTTGGTGGAGGCGGATGACTGCACATGAGCAGAGAACTCCAACGGCGAGCAGGATGTTGTTGCTGATGAAAAACAGATGTCGACCAATATGGTTCAGCAACTGAAGAAACAGTTGGGCGCATTTGTACAAGTGGAGAACGGTCGATGGGGAACGGAAACTATCCCGTGTATGTTTGCTTCGTATCCCTGGGCTGTGAGATTAATCATTTTTGGTCAATTACTTTGGAAAATGTATTTAATTACATTTCAAAAGATAGTTGGCTTGTGAAATTATTTTGAGTAATTTTTAAATAAAAGATTTTGAATTACTTGGCTTCCCTAAGAAGAGCCGCCAATATAGACATAGAATTAAGCAGGATTGGAGGAACGGCTATGAAGCTGAGTAGAAGGATGGTCTCCAGCCAGATGGTGAAAATGAAGCCCAATATTAGAAATATTGGACTCGGGTCAGGGTTCAAGATCTTGGCAGTCACAAAAAATGAGAGAGTCGGATTAATGACGTACATTACGACGATGAGGGCTTGAAACATAGCACATCCAATGCCAAAGAGTTTGATTATGTTGTCTACGTCTGAGTCCAGTGGTTTCGCATTTCGCTTCATGAATTTTTCTATAGCGGAAAGAATTAAAAGGTCACGAAACAATTCCTAGATTATCACTACGAACAAATGCGGACATCCTTATTTTACTAGGCGAGCTCATAGAGACAGACGGTTTGTTATTTACTTACGCTGGTATTTACATGATAATTCCAAAAGGAAATTACCTTGGAGGATTTGAGTGAATGCGAAGAAATTGTTGACGATGTACGGGAATTCATCTATGATAGTCATGAGGACAATTTGAAGGAAGATTGGTATTCCGCCAGTAATCATGGCCAGAATGTGAATATAAATTTGAATAAATGGTGCAGATGACCTGACAAGGATTTTGAGGGCAAAAAGTAGTAGGAGCCAATGCATGGCAAGTATGATGTTCACTATGATCCAAAGCATGACTCCCGCCAGGCTCGCTTTACACAATCTCTCTTGTTTTTGATCCCAGGAGTACGGAACCACTTTGACCAAACATCCGATACGGGTGGTTGCGTATATGAATGAGCGGATGGAGGCTGAAATCATTTCTTTCCCAACAAAAATCTAATGAGATATATTTTATTCAACAATGAAGGTTATCTAGTTAATATCAACTCAACACTTATGAAGAACGACCTCAGCACAATGTACACGATCCAACGATTATGCACTTCTGTCACTTCAATCGATTTCTGGCCTATGCAGGTCTCGCTGTCCTAAAATAAAGACCTATTGATTTAATAGCTGCAACAAAATCCGTTCGCCCTTCTTTCTTAGCTGCCTGCTTTGTCAACGTGTTGCATTATGCATAATTATATTTTCCTCGAATTTTATTCTAGTACCCATGCAGGAAATTTCGTCACAATTCCAGATTTATTTCTCTCATTGGGCGCACATTTATTATTAAAATAATGGCGAACCCGGTCTAACAATAAATTTGTGCATGCTGAAACAAAGAAAGGACAGGTTCTCATGGCTGGGAAGAATAAAATGCATATGCATGATTTAAACAGACCTTGAATTATACACGTGGACAAAGCGCGACCAGTCGAGGAAGAAGGGAAAACATTGCTAAATTATGAATGTGAGTTTCCACAGTAGCTTTCCTGTGTTCAATTATAAAAATTTTAAATGGCGGTCAAGGCTCAATATTTTACAAGTCTAAAGTTGTTTGGTCAGGTTCGTATATAAAGTTTCAACACGTCTGTCAAATAGGTGTAGACACTTAGAACTTGCTCAAGTGCCACCCAAATTTTTAAGTACTGTCCATCTGACTAACCACCGTTTCCAGCTCGGATTCATCCTTCGTCAGGTACTGTACGCTCAATTATAATATTTCGGCAATTATAATTCATGTGCGATAAAGACATTTACCCGTGACGTTCAACCAGTATTTTATTGGATATTTTACTATATTCAAAATTTTCTATGGATTCAGGTATTGACACTCGCTATTCTTCTTGACAGATTTCGGCGAAATATTGCTACTTTTGTCTGACGGTTTCTGTTTCTATCCGACAATTACTGGCGGAGATATACACACCTCGGAGTAATAATATTTAGTGCATTTGCAAGGTACTACTACACTGGGTATGGCTGCTGGACGTTTCCGTATTTTAGTAAATTGCGAATAATTACAGAAAATCCATGGGAGCTCATCGACGTTGGTGATCAGGAAGACTTGTATGAAAGGGTCAGACTCAGGATTCTTTATTAATATATTATGTCTGACAGTCCAAGAAGTGTAACCTAATAACTAAATTGATTTCCATTAGCTGTAACACTAATCCGAAAAAAACACACTATATGTAACAACAAATAGAATGGTAGTATTAACCTGTATTATACAATATTGAGGTGCATAGACACGAAAGAATAGTTTTCAAATGCTAATCATACACCTGGAATGAGGATCACTATGTAGTAACTGGTTAACCATTAGTGCTTTATTTCCACTTCTCTCAACTTTGTAGACTTTTTATGATTTTTAATTTTTGAATGTTAGTAGTTTGACTTTAACTTGAATAATAATTATAGAATAAACCTGTAATTCTAATGAAAAATGAGAGTATTGCTAAGAATAAAATCACAATAATTCTTCTTCCTTCCAATAACAAACAAATCTGCTCTCTCACTCAAGTGAAACTCAAATAATATGGCTCAAAACTTCAACAAAAGTTTACGTGGCGCGCTTGGGAGTTAATAGCTTTCTACGTTTGCGCCGATGTATACCAAATAGAAAATTTAAAGCCCTCACCTCTACATCTAAGAACACTACGACATTCGTCATCGGTAGTCAAAATAGGAACATGTGACAAGAAATTCATTGTTCTTTCAAAGAGATAAGTGGTTTGTTTGTGTAGTAAGACAATCTGAGAATGATGCGAAGGGCTCCCGGCTTAGAATAAAACCCCATGCCTCCAATTTTGACCTTCAGAGGTAACCAAGAACGGATGTATTTCATCATCAGCTTCCGCTCATTTCGTATCAAGAGATTCGCATGACGCTTCCAAGCATTTTTAACTTGAATGGTGACACTGTACATCTCACTAAATTGGATGTAGAAGAGTGCCAGGATCATTATTGTGGCAATGGCGGCTGTGCTACACATGTAGAGGAGGATCTAATCCATGTGATGGTGGGGGCGGATGATGGCACATGAAGCGAGAACGCCAACGGTAATGAGGATATTGTTGCCGACAAAAAACAGATGCCGTCCGATATGGTTAAGCAAGTCAATGAATAGTTTGGCGCATTTGTACAAATGGAGAACGGTGGATTGAGAACGGTAACTATCCCATGTATGCTTGCTTTGTATTCCAGGTCTTTAAAATAATTACGTTTGGTCAATTATTACCTATTGGACGCAGTCCTGTAAAGAGCCTTTGAAATCCCAATGTCCATCTGTTTGTTTGTTTTTGACTAGGTCCTCACAGCTTCCACATCTCTCACACCGCACCTACCGTTCTTGACAAGGTACGCTGTCGATCGCAACCCCAGGTTGACACGTAACCCAGGCCGCTCATCGTCTCACACCGTGTTGCATTCGTTGTAATCACATAGCTGTAACAACACAAAGCGCAAAGCATGGTTCTGACATGCGGTATTCTGTCAAACGGTGTTAAATCCAGTTAATAAAAGTCATCTTGTCAACCTGACCGCTCCATGTTGAAGCGAACTCCACTCAGTCGTGTAACTTGCAGCACAGTTGGGAATATCGGTCGTCTGGTTACTCTATAGCGCAATTACATGCTTAAGTCAGAGAGGTATGACCTCCTAACGTTAAGATATATGCCTATCTTATTAAGTATAAGAAGCAGCAGCGCCTTTTCAATACCGCAATTTTATACCTGCTTAGGGAAATGCCCTCTTAATGATGTACAGATAGGCCTATCTTATTACGTAAAAGAAGCAGCATAGCTTCCACAATATCCCAATTGCATACTTATGTTAGAGAGAGATTTCCTCCTAATGCTGTAGAGATAGGCCTATCTCATTACGTAGAAGAAGCAGCATTTCTTTCACAATACCGCAATTTCATACTTATGTTAGAGACCTACTCGTTTAGTTAGAGAGATGACCACTCTACAACTCTATGGACCCCATCGACTATTCTCCGCAACCTTTCTACCACTATGTACATTCTATTATTCTGTCAACCATTCTTCACACCTCCACCCGTACATACACCTTCCTCAAACAAGCATGTCCCCACACCCACTCTCTAAACCTCGTCAGCCACTACATACAACAACTATACCACGGTATGTCACCAATCGCGATTGTTTGTTTTAAGATACAATTATAATTAATGATATTTCAATACTAATTGAGCTGAATCATGAAATTATATTGAGTAAATGATAATGTATTTTGAATTACCTCGCTTCTCTCACAAGTGCTGCCAATATAGATATGGAATTGAGAAGTATTGGCGGGACTGCGAGGCTTTACAGAAGAAAAAATAAACTCCACCCAGACAGTGAAGACAAAACCGAAGAGTAGAAATAATGGACTCGGGTCAGGGGTTGTGATTTTTGAAGTCACAAAGAATAAGATGGTTGGATCAATGGTGTACAACACAAGAACGACGAATTGAACTGCGAGCTGTGTAATGGTATGCATTTTTATTACGTTGTCGACAGTGCGGTCCAGTGGCATTTGGCTTCATGAATTGTTCTAAATGCATATGACAGATTTGATTCAAAGAATGTAAAAGTTTGATATTAGATGATAATTAAGAAAGGAAATATTACCTTCTAGATCGTAAGTAAATGCAAAGTAATTGTTGACGATATACTTGAATTCATCTATGATGGTGATGAGGATGATTTGAAAGAAGATGGGGATTCCATAAACCACCATGGCCAGAATGTGAATATAGATTTCAACAAATACAGCAGATGACGTGACGAGGTTTTTGAATGTTATAAGAAGGAAGGCCCAATGCACAGCAAGCACGATATTCACTAGGATCCAAAGCATGGCTCCGCCCAGGCTAGTTTTACACAATTTCTCTTGCTTCTGATCCCAGGAATACGGAGCCACTTTGAGTGCACATCCAGTTAAGTACAACAATGAGCGGATGGATGTTGAAATCATTTTTGCTCGGGAAAAGATGATACGACACAAAATACTCGATCAACCAGCTGTGGGCTTCTGCTATTCCGATCGATTTCTGACGCGAGTTTTGAGTGCGTCCGCACACACAGTGTTCTAGAATGTAGAACTAGAGGTTTCAAGGTGAAATTTTTATTTTTAATTTAACAACAATATTTCTGTCAAGATTTAAATTTATTATTGCTGGGCTAAATTATGTACATTTATACATCCCTTTGCATGTTATTTAGTTATTCTTTAAGCAAACACGGAATAGGAGGATTTCAATATTTCATAAAAGACATGAGACTTTTGTTCGTGTAATATGACATTCTGAGAATGACACGAGGGGTTGCTGGTTTGGCAAAGAAACCCAGCGATCCGATCTTGATTTTCAGAGGTGACCAAGAGCGAAGGTACTTCATCATTAACTTCCGCTCACTTCCGCTCATTTCCCCGGCATGACGTTTCCAATCATTTTTCACTTTGTTGGACACACTGAATATCTTCCCTAATTCGATGTAGAAGAGAGCAAGGAGAGATGTGGAGAGAATGGCAGCAATAGTAGACAAAGGGAGGATGATCCAATCCATGTGTTGGTGGAGGCGGATGACGGCAGAAGAACAAAGAACTGCAAGAGTAAGAAGGACATTGGCGGCGATGAAGAAGAAATGTCGTCCCATGTGATTCAACAATTGGAGGAAGAGTTGGGAGCAGTCGTACAAGTGAAGAACTGTCTCCGTAGAACGGAAAGCATTCCGAGTATGTCTGCTTTGTATCTCTGGTCTAATAACAAATGTCACGTTTAATTATTTTTGGTCAACTACTTTGGTACCAATAACTAATTCCATTTCGAAAATAGTTGAATAATTAAATTGAGTAAATAAATGAGTATGTATTACTTTCCTTCCGCCAAAACAGCCGCCAATATTGAAAAAGCAGAGAGAAGAATTGGTATGACAGCCAAGTACGAAATAAGAAGGACGATCTCGACCCAGACCGTAAAAATGAAGCCAAAAATTCGGAACGCTGCACTCGGGTCAGGGTTCAAAATTTTCCCAGTCACGAAAAATTAGATGGTGGGATCGAAGATGTACAATATGAGGACGAGGGATTGAAACATGACACTGTCAGTTACGTAGAGCCTGATTATATTGTCAACTGCAGGGTCCAACGGTGGTGCACCTCGCTTCATGAACTTGACTATAATTGACATGAAATTTTTAATTGTCCGCCTTATTCATTTGCTACAAATGCTAATAATAATTTGAGTGATACCTTGTAGAACGTAGGTAAATGCAAAGAAATTGTTGACGACGTACTGAAATTCCTCGATGACAGTGGTGAGCATATTCTGGATCAAGATAGAGATTCCGTGAGCAGCCATGGCCATGATGTGAGTATACATTACAATGAATGGGACAGAAGTGCTGACAAGGACTGTCAATCCGGCAAAAAGGGAGAGCCAATGAATCGCAAGAATGATGTTGACGAGGATCCAAACCATGAAACCGCGTCTGCTCGCTCTACACAATTTCTCCGCTTTTCCATCCCGAGTAGGGAAGTAATTTAATGGAACACGCAACATGTACAATGAAATATAACAATGATCGAATGGACGTTGTAATCATTTTTAGGAGGAGAAAAATAATTCGCAGTGATCAACCTGAACTCCAACAAACAACTATGGCCTTCCGTAATGCCTAAGTATATTCGATGTGGATTTTAAAACTTAGCCTTATTAAATATTGAATTTAAATGCATTCACAGATTCAATTATTCAAAGAAATTGAGTCGTTATACCTTGTCGTTCTCAGGTGGATTTCTTGGCGCAAGTGTTCCATGGTCAGGTTAGCAAGGGAGTGGTCGTCGAATTTCGACCTGAGAATTTTTCTGCAAGTTCATTCACTTATACTAACACTTTGTGCGAAATATCTCGTGCCGGCTTTGGCGCAAAATGCTTAAAGTGATCTCCAGTGATCAAGATGTAATGTACACAAATAGGCATTGAGAAACCAGATTTGCAAAAGGTCGCATTTGTGTGTGTGAAAAGTGAGACCTTTGCCGATATGGTTTCTCAATCCCCATTTATGTACATTACATCTTGACTTCTACAGGTGACTTAATGCATTTTGCAGCATAACCAGCACAACATATTTCACACACTGTTATCATAATTTAAATAAACTTACAGCATTTTTTTACGACGAAATTAAATTAGCCATATTTCCATAATTATATATTTCATGACATTCTATACATGTTTGCGTGCTTCTCGTGAATCCACCTTCGTTGTATTGTTATCTATCGAAATATTTTATTGAACACACGTGTTGTGGTTGCTTAGCAATGATTGGATATAAACACAACATAAGAAACCGAAGGCGACGTTGTTACATTTTAATTTCTGACATTAATAAACGGTCTTAAGGACCGAGTAGATATGTGTTGCGGCATTTTTGCACGTTTCAGACCATTCTGAGCGACTTTG
>JAQGCA010000277.1:0-32796 GCA_034698945.1 Protaphorura quadriocellata
CTATGCGCTTTTCCCACCCCTTTCTTCGATTCTTACCACCACCCCTCGCGACATACCATAGCTGAACACGTATGCATTGTAATTTACTCTCACTGAGAATAAAATTACTCACCTTGAGATCTTCCGTTTCAAAATAATGTAATGAAATCGTTCTCAAATCATGAGTTTCTGGATCATACTCTACGATTGACAACTTGGCATCCTTGAAAGCCAAGAGAAGGGCATCACGGGCCAAGCTCAAAGGCATACTGCCCATCGCCATCAGGGTGCCATAAAATCTATAATCCGCCATACACTCCAACTTCATTTTAGGAGGCTTGCTGTCATCTAAATAAAAAGAATAAATTAATTCCAGGAACCATAATGTTCTAAATATAAGGGATTCGAAGTACTTCAAGAGAACCTCCCCGTGTATAGCCTAGCCGAACCTAAGTTGTGTGAAACAGTAGGATATACATTTTGTAGAATTTCTGGAATATTTTATTTAGAATCTAGCGAGTTTCGAAGTGCCCCAGAGTTAAGACACGGATTTGTCACTCTACCTCAGAATAGCAGTGTCGGTTGGGTTCCCTATATGGATCACCAACAATTCTTCAAAATTTTATAAGTACTGTTAGATAGGAGAGCATTCTTCCCATGCTACCGATGTCGACAATTTTTCAAAGTCATACATCCTATGCTACCATCTTAATACTGGGGTTGGCCGCTGGCTTGACCGCAATGACATCGCATGCTGCCACAAAATTGTATCGTATGCTCCCACTAATTTGGTGGCAGCATAGGATTTAATTTAGTGTCAGCATACGATTTAATTTTGTGGCAGCGTAGGGTTTAATTTAGTGGCAGCATAGGATTTAATTTAATTTAGTGTATCATAGAATTTAATATTTAATTTAGTGGCAGCATAGGATTTAATTTAATTTAGTGTATCATAGAATTTAATATTTAATTTAGTGGCAGCATAGGATTTAATTTAGTGTATCATAGAATTTAATATTTAATTTAGTGGCAGCATAGGATTTAATTTAGTGGCAGCATAGGATCTAATTTAGTGTCAGCATACGATTTAATTTAGTGTCAGCATACGATTTAATTTAGTGTCAGCGTGTTTATTTTGGTGGCAGCATAGGATTTAATTTAGTGACAGCATGCGATGACATTACGGTCAAGGCAGCGGCCAGCGGTCGGCATCACCGCATATGTGTACGGTGGCAGCATAGGATGTTAGGCTTGCAAAAATTGTCAACATACGGTAGCATGGGATTCCAACGCTCTCTTTTGTTATAGTACTTGTAAAATTTTGACGAAGAATTGCATCCAACTTTGGGTCGGTTAGGTGTAAGGGAAGTTTAGCCATTGACTGGTTATAAACCATTTCCGGGTGCAGGTCGAGCATGTTGACATTCTCAGCTAACTTTCAACTTAAACTTTATATTTTCTACCGTTTAGAAGTAATCAGTATTTGCGAATACAGAATAACTTACCACTAGATGTATCAAATGGATCTGGAACAAAACGGTAGACACGAACCACGTTGGCCCCGGCCACAACTAAATTCTTCTCTCGTCGATCAAAAAAATAGCAGTAACAACTCATTTCAACCCCCGTTGGGGAGTGGACTTCTTTGCTCACAGAAAACATGTCTGATTTTAAACTCTTTCAAAAACAACAACTGCAAAATAATTCAGTGACAATAAATGTTGTTGTTTCTGTCTTCTGTCCGTTTTTATCTCGGTAGAGATTTTTAAAATTTTAGAGCTTTTCCGCTCCTTCTGGACGATTCTCAATGATCCCCATTACTCTATGATCGATCGAAGACTTGGTGAATACAGGGCGATTCATGACCATTACCTCATAGAATGGAATAATAATTTTTATAGACATGACATAATCATAACAATACAGTTACTTCGCGCCTTGTTTTCGTAACTGGACACACTATTCAATACTAGAATTTAAGAAAAGAGTAAAATGATAATAAATTGGTAAATAATTTTACGCAGTTAAAGAATTTCAAACTTTCAAATTCACGAAGTATATATATTTTATATTTGCACGCAGTCCAGCGTAGTGTTGACGGATTTGGAGGTAAAATTTGGATTACGAGGTGCTTTTCCGGATTGTGACTGGCAGGTCATTCCAGATTTTGGTTTCGTTCGTAGTTCTTGAACGATTTTCTTCCAAAAGCAAAATTTTGAAAATGTGAAGCTATTGTTGCGTGAGTATGAGTAAACCATCAAAATAGTACTCGCCGTCTGTCTGTCTGCTTTTTTTTCAGATTCAGATTCAGATTCTTCTATTAACAAATCAATACAGATCATTTCTCACAACAATATGAATAAATCCCAAATGCTCAGGCTTCGTGTATTTTTTGAGAGGACTCAACGGATTCTAATAATTCTAGTGTCAATGTATTCAGACTTCCAGATGCATCCTATTGCAATAAAAAGTGGGAAAAAAAGTTCCTTCCCATGACAAGGGGTAATTTTCTCAATTTCTTTGCATTCACTTTTTGAGGAAACTATTGGTCTGACCTGGTCAGGACCGGCTTATGGAATGTAGAGAAAGAATTCTTCGGGGCTTCATTTTTGACAATAAAAGTGCAAAAAATCCCTTCCAGTGAGGAGGGAATTTTTTTGCTTGGTTAAGCTTATAGAAAATGACAACTTATCGTGAGTATTAAAATCTGTCGAAAAAAGTGGGAAGAGGGTTAAAAATATTTTTCTCTTGGAAGGAAGTATTTGAGAGGGCTAGGCTTTTGCCCAGCCCCTCTCTTACTTGGTTCCTTTCTGATCCAGCCGTTGGCCGGGATAATTGCTAGTCTCTTAATATTTAAGTCGTAGTTAGTTAGTTAATTTCTTTTATTACTGTCAGGAATTTCAGTTCGCACTGTTGTCAACAATCGGACCCGGCTTTGAGCCATCAGAAGAAACAAAGGATAGAGTATATACATATTCAGGACTATATTCAGGACTGCTACCGTTACTTTCTATTCGTTAATAATATTTCTGAAGATAAAGAACATCGCATCGCCCCGAGAGCAATGCCAAATCCCATGAAGGCTTCTCCATAATCTGGTCTCCGGACCCAAAATTTCTCGAAAACTCGAAGTACCTCAAAAAAATCTTCAAAAGATCTTCAAAAAAACCCTTGGCGTAAATATATTAGAACAGGAGGAAGGGCATATAATAGCATATCTGTGTATATTTTGGCCTTATAAGTGTGAAACAAAAATATAAATTCCGATTCTTTGAGTTTGAAACAACGGACCAATGTCAAGTTTCTTTTACATTTGTTCAGGTGAAATCAGTCGCAGTTCTGATCTATATGTAATAGTTTATTTTGTTACTAATTACACAAAGATAAAGTTAAGACATGACATATGAAATGAATAACACAGAAATACAGAATGCCTACAGTAGCAACCGATCATACTAAATATTCTAGAGTAAAATATACATGTACATAATATTTCTATTGTATTAGCAAGTACACAGATAACAATTCTTTCAAAGCATTTGAAGCAGATTTTATTCATTCAGTCATCCTCAAGCGCACCACAAAGTTAACTACCAACCAGATAAAATGCATCGTTTAATGTAAACGGGTCAAAGCGAGGTACAGACTGGTTGATTAAATGCAACGTTAATTAAAAAAAAACTTTGTAAATTGATTAATCACACTAATAAAAACTGCTATCTTGTGCACACTCTCAAAGTCGTTACTATTTTGAACGTCCAACACAAAATGATTAAATGGGTAAGTTTGAACAATGCAATGGATGACGGGTGGCTCATAAATATTAAAATTTAGTTTTTGTTCAGTTCACGCTCTGCTCACTTTAGACTGACGCTTCTTCCTACAACATAAATACACACACATGGGTTAGTTTTCGGGGAATGTGGAACCTTTCTTACAGGTATAGAATACATGCATTCATTTTAAACAATCAAAATTTATTTATTTATCTTTTTAAATATTTTCCAAAAATTTTAAGCAACCTCTTTTGTATCTCCCTTTGCACATTCTTCGTATACGTATGGTTTATCAATTGGAACGGGGCGTGCACGAAATGCATTTTGGTAAAGCAGAGCCGCAGCAGCTCCGCCAGCACAAGGTCCCATCCAGTAAACCTTGAAATTCATAAACCAGTTAAAAACCAAATCACAATTTTTATTTGAATAAAGTATTTAATTCATGTATCAAATACCCAATGTTCTGTCCAAATCCCTGTGATAACGGCTGGACCGAAAGTTCTTGCTGGATTCATGCTAGACCCAGTGAATTTAATCTGTAAGCATTAAAGGATTTTGGATGATAAGGACTGTCAACTAGCTCTCTTAAAATTAAGTGGATTGCATAATATACAAAGTGTGAGCTCTAGTAAAATGTGTTTAATTGGTAATCAAAAATGTAAATGTCAAACGTACGGCTGCTAAATGGCAGGCTGTAATTGATAAGCCAATAGCAAGAGGGGCTGACCCTTTTACATCTGATCTTAAGTCATCACAAACACCAAAGACTGTGAGGACCAAAACAAATGTGATGATAAATTCGACACCAAACGCTTGAGCCACGCCAAGAGTCTCGTGAGGAGTTGTCATGCCGAGTGGAGTCTGACGATTTTCGGGTAAAAGTGACTGCCGTATAAAAAATTGTACTTATTAACAAAATCATTGCCTCTTTCTTTTTTTTCATTTAATTTAAATTTGAACCTTCAGAATGGCAGCCCCCGCAATTGCTCCAATACATTGGAAAATGATGTAGAGTGCTCCCTTGATTGGTTTAATCTTATTGGCAACCAGCATTCCGACCGTGACCTGAAAAAATTTCAACGCCATGGTAATGACAGATGTTCATTGTTACAAAAGTACAATTCGATAACGATATAAATGAGGTCAACTTACAGCAGGGTTTATGTGACATCCGCTGACGTGTCCAATTGCCTATGAAAGAAGTACAAATAATTTGATTAAAATTATTCCCGGACACACGCGTGTAAAAATGCAAACAGAACGTTTCCTCATAAGTTAATCGTAATAATTCTGAATGCTGAACTCAACTGAATACAGTCGACATTGACATTTCGGGAAACACAACAAAGATTCTTACTATTTAAGTAAATGTTTAAGTATGAGTACTTCCCATTTCAATTTCTTAAATCATGTACACGGTGTCCACGAAAAAGCGCATAGTTGTTTGATGATATTTTGGCGTAAGTTACAAAAAATTGTCCTACGGTCAGGTTGGAACTTGGAAGTATGGATAAATTCTAAGAATTTATTTTATCAGCGTAAACCACACACTAATTTTATTAACTTAAGCAAACATTAGTATTATAAAGCTGTCCCACTCCCAAGGATTTTTATTTTGATAGTTTACCTTGATAAAGTAAATTCTTAGAATTTATCAATAATTCCAACTTGACCGTAACATAGTTTCCTGTAACTAAGCCAAGATATCATCAAACAACTATGCGCTTTTTCGTGGACACCCTGTATATTGACATTGAGCTTGTTTTTCCCAAAATCCAAACTCACCCAAAATCCAAATTATGTAGATTATTAGCTCGGGAGATAGACCTAACAAGTGCAGGATTAATGAAAATTCTTTTCTATTTAATTTTCAACATTGTGTTTGTAAGTGGGTAGTTCAGAAATTATGGGTCCCCGTGCAGGCCTGCCGGGTGACATTGAGGAACTCGCTTTACACCGAACATACCAGCATTAGGTCTCCCAGACCCGAACCACGACGCGGGGGAATGCATTTCACCCCAGAAAAAGTCTAAAAGAATCGGTCTCTCCTGAGCAATATTTTTTTTATTAATTCGTGTTTACCAGCTGGATATGTCGATAAATTGTGCCTTACATTACTCGTTAAACTCTATAGTACAGATTGCATATTTCACTTTCTTCCGGAAGTTTTCGTATTGGAAGATAGTGGGTCCATTGTGTAACTATTTACGTTACGCATGTAGTTACCCACTCGACTTGAAAAATATAAACCCAGCGCTAATCAGAACAAGCTAATACATAATTTCTAGATGCTAAATATCAAGTACCCCAATATGGGCTGAATTCAAGAGCTACACACAATAAAAAAAATTCCTGCTGTTTGCGAAGGACAAGCGAACTAGATGAGTGTAGCTGAGATGAAAATATTTCTCCGCAGGCTCATTCACCGGAAGTTTACATACGTGTAGCAAAGTAACTCTTCGTTCGTGACTGAAATGGATCGTAGTTTTCGGACGCGAAGATACGAATTAATCGAAAAATGACCTCAAACGAACATTTGGTATTCATTACTAACTCTTTTCCTAGCAAAGTAATCGCACGAAGTAAACACGTATGAACTCTGTGTGCCTTGGCTATCATGAAAATGTCTGCAGTTGACAGAAAGTAAATCTAATTCATCCAACCGACTCCAGGTCATTTGACAAACTTCCGCGAATTATGATCAAAAGAATAATCACAAAAATTCGATTATTACAACTACCTCGTGCATGTGCGTAATTGTTTGCTCCAGACATTTTTGTGTCACGCCATGATATTTTTCATCGGATCACGCATTGCAGAGTTCAAAAATTATGGCCAAAGCATTATGAATCATTCAAACGCATATATTTGAATTACATTTATACAATTAAGTTGACACGAAATGTTTGCTTCTCTATGTACGCGCCCAGCTTTGCTTTGTTACAATGTAATGGGTGCTTCATTTAATCCGTTTTTTAATAAATGAGTAAAGGAGTCTTTTCATTTACTTTCAAATCACCGTGAATCACCTCTCGGTCTTACAAAGGGAACCAGGAAGAGAATCGAAGTATTTTTTTGCAACATTCGAAAATTATAATGTGAATTGAATACATTTCGCATTTTAGAACAATTTATTTTTATTGAACTCAAACGTGCATGCAAGAAGCTTCACCGCAGAGGAATACGAGAAATGATGCGAAATGTCAAAAAGTAAACTTTTGTATGTTGTAAAGAAAGCGCAAAATTGATTTGTTTCGCCATATGTACATATATTGGAATATTATGCCTCTTGAGTCCCATTCTTACTCAACTAAAGAAATATTTCGCTTCGCTATAAAAATAAAAGCACAAATCATTTATCTGGCTTTGCTGTGTAGAGCAGACTACAATTTTAAATTTAGGGGATGCTGCACAATGCATAATTGAATTGTGATTCGTGACTAGTTAAGTAAAATACTTCAAAGCAGGGTGCATCAATATCAATCAAATCTAAGTCAAAATGTATTGAGGATAACTCGGAACCTTCAAGGGAAATGCCGGCGTGCGTGAAAAAAACATTCTTCCCGTTAGACTGCCCGAGCCTATTGGACATTCCGAAAGCGTTCAAGTTGAAATTGCGTCTTAGTGGACTCGTTCTATGTATACATATGTTGGTTTATCTTAGATTAGATTCAGGTCATGAAAAGGCCCACATCTTAGATAAACCTTTAGTGGGTTGTCAGGTTAGCCAGACAGTGTGTGCACTATGCCCCTGAACCATTCGTCCCGTATAAAAGTTTATGCTGGTAAAGTAGCTGAAAAAATATGAACATGTTTGGCAAAAATGGTAGCCGTATGATACAGGTCACTGATATTTCCTAGCCTCGCAATTTAGCAGTACCTATTAGCGATTACAACTTCACTTCCTAATCCATGTTTCTCATTGCTTCAATAGTTAGACTTTTTAAGTAACTCACAGTTTCATGATTATATCTGCTAATTGGCATACAAGATGCCCAAAATGTTAGAAAGCCGGCTAAACGTTTCGTAATTCCCTTTTGTAATTCCGGAAGATGTTCCTTTTTATAAATTTTCAAAGCAAAGTAATCCAGCAAAGTAATCCAGTTTTGAGCCCTCCTTTCTCAAGAATTTGGACGACTTATTCTGTTTCCCTGCTTTTTCGGAATTTTAGCCCTTGATCTCTTGGACAACTGTTGTGCAGTAACCAAACCCAACAACAGCACCGTTTGACCGCTAGAAATACACGGCGGGCATGCGCTACGCCTAGGGCGGATTCGGCGAAGCGACTGCCCCATATGTATTTCTAGCGGCCAAACGGTGCGGCGGGTTGCGACTTTCACCAGAGATATGATAAAATACTATCATCTGACTTTTCAGGAGGTCAAAGACTATAATATATAAGAAATGTAGTGGAATCCCATGAAGGCGGATTTGCCGGGCCGACTGCGCAGGGTCCTTACCTGGGCCATCGTTGCCACTGTTATTCCGAATGCCAGAGATATTTGAACGATCGTTGGCTTATCGTCTTCCCCCCATCCGGTACAACTTCCGCATCCGACAAAAACAAGAACAAGAGTTCCTATGAATTCAGCCAATAATGCTTTCCATACCGTCCGATCCTTCATAACCTCAGTAAGTCCAGACATTTCGGCGCAGTTGACCATCTGCAAAAATGAAAGTTATGATTCTCGGTTAACGCGATTTATTATGATTATAATAGAAATTGACAAGTGGTTAAAGCAGGGTGGGCTAAATGGAACCGTGTCAATTTGAGGAATCACAACTCTTTAACAACTCAGGGAAAAAATTTAGTCGCCATTTTGTGGTTATGTTACAACGTTTCTTCTCCACCCTGTGCTTATGTCCGAGTGAAACCCTCAGATTTTACGATAATACGGAACTAGTATAAAAATTAGATTGACTTAAACCCGAAATATCTGAATGCCAATGTCTAATTTACGACAAAATATAAAATCTACAATGAATCGAGGGTGCTGTTCCGTAATAAATAAATAAATAAATCGATGATTCCAAAATCCAGTACTGTTTCCTGCGCCAAGACACATTTTGGACTAAAATCTCAATACTTGAGATCTCAACATTCTCCGGTAAAACCCGGAATAATTTATGTCCACACCACAACAGTAGTGAGCAACTATGATTTCCTAAAATCTCTGAATTGTTTAGCCTTATTCCGACGAGGAATCAAATATTAAATACAAACTTTCGGATCGCACCTTTCTTAGGACCCAAGGTCTCAATTCTTCAACACGTTGAAATTAAGTGTAGTGTAGCTGTGAAACCAAATTCACGTCACCTTTTTCACTCACAAAATAGCGCGACGTCGTCACTCAGACAGAGAACAAAGTAAATATTTGCGAATACCCAGTATCTGCGTTTGTTACAATGACCGACTTGGGTGCCGAGTTTACTCAATTATTTATGAATTTATTCTTTTCGAACATAAAATGTTTTGCGGGTTACAGCTCTTATGTTCTTGTCCAATTTGGAGGAGTAAAAATACAGTCCCGTTGTAGGATTGAATGGAATGAAAGGAATTCGTCCTTGCTTGTCGTTTTCAAGTGTCTCGTCGATAAATACAATATTGTGTACGCAAATTACGATTACGATATGATGCGATTATTAGCCGTGCCTTGAGTGGTTATCTTTATAGGTTGTGTATAACTGAGGAACTCGCACCAACCGGTGAGATGGCTTCAAAAGTTTGAAGTGGGACTACGTTGCGAATTGTAAGTCAAATGGAGAAAAAGTAGAAAGGGTTGCGGGGTAGTGGACTCTAGCTAAGTTAATTGTCCAAATGTTTTTAATTTACTCATCCATGTTCATCCGGAGATGTGCAAGAATCGTGGTATATGAAAAATTAATGAAACTACTGGGAGGATGTATGCATAGCTTTTGGCTTTGCCGATTGGTTGCTCTGTCATGTCAGCTGCACGCATGTAGCCAAACCAGAATTAAGCGTTCCTGACTCCTGTCATGTCACACTGTCAGTGTCACTCACTCATAAGAACATACACAAAAAAACACATATTAACGATTCTTATATTTTAAATTATATATAAGAGTAATCATTTTTAATGAAGTGAAGAGTTAAGTCCCGATTTTCTAAACCAGTGCAATGTTCGCTCCCCCAGCACCATTGTCGGGGAAGTTATATCGTTAGTTTCGTAAAAAGGAAGCAAGAAAGTATCCCTGTGAACAAATTGATCTAACGAAGCTTTACTGTTATAATTGCAATAACTGCTAAAGCTAATAATTGATGTAAAGATCAGTTCACGCCGTTTCCCTTTCAAATCTTGGTAACGCGTATTCGAGTAGAATAAGATGTATGGAGTATTATCTCCCAAAACTTGGGAAGGGTTTTCATAATGAAAACATCTAAAAAAAATAAATCTAACAATAAGGCTTATCCCCCTAATATTTCTGAGAACTGTTTTTACGTGGAATTAGCGAATGCGCAACATTTGTATTTAATCGAAGAACTTCATAATATGTTGTTAGCCGACCAAATTTGAATATTCTATGGAATTGATGGTTCTTGAGTTTAGGTGTAAGTATCACAGTAAATTCTACTCATTTAGTTTTCAAAACCGGTCAACTTTTTGTGTTAAAGGAGTTTAAATTCCTCAGAAAAGGAATCTATAATACAAATAGGCAATTGTAGTTTTCTTTCCCTGACAAAAAGTAATTATTTCTGAAGTATAAATTTGGTAACCTTTCAGGGAGTTGTTAAAAATAAACGCTAAGATCTGAGAAGGATATATCCGGGTTTCCTTAATAATAGTTTAATATTAATGGAGCCATCTGGCATGGATGATTTGGTGCGTCCATTATAGTTTGCTCTGAATGAAACAAACTACACATTATCCTTGGCCTTCCTCTTAAGTGCTTCCCATTATGGAAATTTAAACTGAAGTTAAAATGACAGTTTGAGGAACACGTTGTTGTAGTTCTGCACCATCGCAAAGCCAATAAGTGTGTGTGCATAATCGTACACATTGTTCTTCTGTAGATATTAATATTAAAGAGGAAATGTGTAGGAAGAAATATTAAAAACTTCACTACTAAGGTCCATCTTGTGATGTGATGATTAGTTCGATTGCCTCCCTGCCGGATTCATTAACCACATAATTTGGGCATGCAAATCATGTGCAAATTCTGTTATGTTCAGACATTAAGGATCCACTGCTCTTAACCAACTCTCCTCTGCTAGACGATTAACTTCACCGATAAAAATAATATCACATTAAAAATCAAGATCAAGTTGCATGCGTGCACTTCAGATACCTCAAATAGCGTAAGACAAATTTATGCAAAGTCAGGACTAAACGCAGATTGTTTTGACGATTTCTCTCTCCCACGCAATTGATGCATTGAAATATATTCACGCCTTGCCTTTTGAAGCCTGATGTATGCACTTCCTGAATGTTGAATTGTATGCTTAGTGTTAGTTGGATAATGTAATTTCCATACATGTGGTCTCATTGGATGACCAATCATTGTCAACAAATTCGACATGCTGACCCGGAACTTATAGACAGGCTTAAGCATTTAACACTCAACAATATATAAAACCTGCTTTCTGTAATCCAAAATTAGAGGCGTCAAATTCTCTTGTAATATGTTATCAGTCCTAGCGGCACATAAGCGGTCTTTCCATTGATAAGGAATTATGTCAAGAGTCATGTCAGAAATTCGGAGCGTTAATAATTCTTTTTCATGGCTAATGATAGAATTCAAATTCCATAAGGCCAAAGGCGGCAAAATGTGCTTCGAAAAGTTAACCAGCTAATTCAAGGGGTGTTTTTATTGCCTGAATTGCCTTACATTCCACTCAAGAATTCCCTGGGTAATATTTTACACAATTACAGATTAAAATTTGTTGAGAGTTTTGTAATAAACGGAACGTTTGATGTATGCGAAGCAATGTGCTAGACCACATACTCAGAATGATCCCGTTCACAATTTTTAGTATCGGCAAATATTTTATTAAATAGTTCAAGTCCGCCGCATACACAAATCACATAAGAGATAACCCCTCGATCCCTGATTAAAATAGCCCCACTTTAATGGCATGTAATCTCCACAAATAGCTATAGCGCAATAAAGATATGCATGCATTCATGAACTTATTGAAATAAAATGCCGCATGTAAAAATGAGAAAAGAGAACAACTTGGGCCCTTTATTTTGAGTCAGTACGACAGCATGCAGTCTGGTGTGTGAAAATTGTACGTTTGAAAATCTAAAAGTCACCGTCGCCCTTTGTAGAAGGGTTGGCAGAGATTCTGAATTAATTGCCATAATTTCATCAATTTTAGACATGAATGTGACGACTGCAGTATTGTCGAAGCCATTCGTAATTGGTCAAGCAAGCACGAAAGACAAATTCAAAAGTTACGAGATGGGAGTACATGAATGTTTTCATATTTCTTTATTTGGCATAAAGAATTCAGATGCCTGAAGTCGAAGCGTTAGGAATTCTTTGTCTATCTCAACTTCTATCTCCAGGCGAATTGAAAGGACTTGAAAGTAAAATATATAAAAATTAGTATAAAGTTATTAGACCCATTCATTACATAGAATAAAAGTATTGAAGCAATCTATAATGATGCAGTCAGTCCGCCACGAATCTTCTCTTTATTAAGAGTAATGGCTTAACTAATCTAAAAACCACATCCTCTACGCAAGCCAGCCAGCCTGTCGAAGTGATTTCAACGGCCACAAATACATGTCATGGATTGGCGCTAAGTTGTGCTTCCTGTTCGTAACTTCGTTGCTTGTAACTCGCGTTTCAAGCCTACATATATGACTTGCGCAATGGGTAATATAAGCGATTTGCAAATTATTTGCAACCATAATTCGACCTCTTCACCGGTTCTCGGAAACCCGAGAAGAAACCTTCGGATAGTTCACTACCTAATAAGGCCACAAGAGAAAACAGTGTCCTTGTAAATACTTTTCATATTAATTTGAATTGGCAAAATGTTTCGAGGACACATTTATGGAATACTGTCATTAAAAGGAATACACCGTAAGACGTTGTCAAGTATCGCGACATTTTTGTAAGGGTTTTTGGTACGAGATTTTTGGTATGGCCCAATAAGGTAGGACCTCAAAACGTTCTTACGGACGAAGCAAACCATGTTGGCGGAAAGGATTTTACGGCAACACAGTGAGGCGGAAAGAGCAACCTGAATGTCATAGCCCGAGCGCAAATCTGACGATGTTGACACAGTAAGGGAGAGTGGAATCGAATCAATAAAAACCGTTACTGACCTTAATTAACGATAATCTAAGCTAATTAAAAATATTTCCATATCGCAAAATATACTTTATATCAAATGATCCGAGTTTAGGGGAAAAATTTGACACGCAACATTATGTGCAATTTTCCCGCGTTATTTCTATAAAACAATAGATTTCAATGAAATGCAATGGATTGTGACATTCCAGTGATATTTTAGTGTATTTCCGCTAGAATTTACGCTCAATATATTAGCTTTAAACATCTGTGCAAATATTTAACATCAATGAAAGTCTTGCGACTGTTGCCTACTGTTTACGTTTGTCTCTTTACTTTCACCGTTGTTAGGAAATCCTAGTTTTGCACCACATCCGACCCGATAGACAATTCTGCACGAAAGTCTTAATAGCAGTTATTCCTCAAGTGCGACATAAGAATCGATAGTTTATCAAGTTTAACTGTGAGTTTGTCAAAAATTGCAAGAATGTCAAAAATTCAATAGTTTCAGAATTTCTGAGGTACAAAAGAATGGGACTGGTAGCATCATGTTCTGAGTACAAGAAATCTCGTCAACGTTGAATCACTGATTGATTGTGTTTTGGGAAGAAATGATTTGCTTACCGAAAACTTGCACAAAATTGATAAATTAAAGAAAATCTAAAGCATTTTTTCTTATTTCTACAAACTGGGAATTCAACGGAGATGTAAATTATTTATTCTGCTCTCACTGTTATTCACAATACCGGTTAAAGACATGTTGCAGATCTAAGGGATATTTCAGTATTCGTAGCGGTGATCTTGAAATGCAATCGCGTATCTAATTCTTTTAATGTGCCCCATAAATAAATTTAAATTACTTACACAGCGTTAACCGGATCTTGATGAGGTTGATGAAACAAAAGTCACGAAAACTATTTTAAAAGAAGCGAAAGTACTTTCGCCGCGAACAGACTGGTAGACTGACTGACTGATTTAATGTGTAAGCAAAAGGTATAAAGTATAAATGGGGCTCAGTAAAACAAAGCATGTTGAACTACAGTAGTTACATGAAAATCCCTCCAATCATTATGTAGTACAAACTACAACACTTTGACTCGTTGTCGTGAATGTGTAATACGACATGTTTGCCTTCTCACAATTGAAATTCTGATTAAAGTCATGAACTTGACTTGTCTTATTGGCTTCAAGAAAACCCCCCTACACAATGCACTACCAAATTAAATATGATTCATTATGCGAGGATTGAGAAATTTAAACAGTGATTCAGTATCAGGTGAGTGGTCAAGGTGGAACAATTAATATCTTCTCTGAATATGGAGTAGGCACACAGAAATATTAAATTCTTCACTTACATAAGCCGAGGGAGTCTTCTCAAAATCCGGAAAAGATTTAGTTTTGGTAATGTACAATATTTATTTTTTTGTCACTTCACAGTCAATCTTTGCTCAGGGTAATGATTTTACTCAGAATTACTTTTTGCTGTGCTTCTTCCTACTCTAAACTCCGGCTGTGGCTGTAGACTGTGCTTGCATTTATGAGGTGCATACCTGATTCATTTTATAGATACAACGTCGTATCTGTCATGTTCTGAAATTGTGTGAAACCAGGTTGATTCACAATGATGTTAACATCCTTAATGTTAACATTTTATTTTAATTTGTAACTCTCAATTTGGTCTAATATTAAGTGTTCATTTGGAACGGAAGCTCCATCGTAAATTGCAGTAGCAGTAAATCATAATTAGTTAGAATTTTAATTGTGAATTTTTTACGATATGGTTCATAACACTCCATTCGCACACAAATTCGGGACTTTCTGCACAAATGTCAAACATTTTTTATTTTGACATTTACAAAAGAATCCTGAAAAATGTTGAAGCAAAAGTGAATTAATCCAAGGTCAGAAATAATTTTTTTAGCTTTTAATATTTTCACGTAAATACTTTTTTTAGCTTTTAATATTTTCACGCAAATACTTTTTTCCTTCAATACTCGCTTAAAAATATTTACGAAAACTACTTAAATTTACTTCTGAGGGGCTAGATTGTCAAATACTGCATAAAAATATTTATGTATTTAAATCTAGTTCTGGCCACTCAGAGGTACGGCTCCAAAGTTATGAACGACCCTCTGTATGCGGTGGTGACGAGATTATTTTCCCGTAATTATTTTTAGAAACTAAATCGATGTTATTGCACAGTCAATCCGTGGTTATTCAATACGAACACTTTCGAAAAACACAAATTGATTAGTACATATAACACGAATTGGCTCCTAGAAATCCTCTCTGTGGTGTCCGCAATGCTTGGGAAGAAAAAAATTGCTAATGAGATAAGGGGACCGCTGATTAGCGCGTGCACCTGTTTACAAGTTACAGTTTACTAATTAATTCACCGGAACAAGCTATTCACCTCTTTTGAAGTGCTGAAAAAGAATCTATTGACGTCAATCAACTACAAAAATACATACCAGCTTATTCCGATTTGAGCATTAAATTATCAATGCACTGTATGTACTTGTCTAATTTGGAAATGATTCACTTGAATTCCCATAGCCCCAGAAATGGAATTATTGAGTTTCTCCAAAACATTGTACTAAATTATTGACACTTATACTCCTCCATACAAATTCCGCCGTTATTCGTGCAAATGTTTATTTGACACGCAAAATTGAAGCAACGAAAACTTTGCGGCAGCTACTAAATTACATGTCAAAACTCAAAACGTGTGATCCGTGCTACTCTCTGGTCATTTTAAATGTGGTTCGCGATATTTTTGGTTTGACGTCACTCGAATGCTAAGCGCTGGCAAGAGATGCGAATCGCATTCATGAAATAGTGAACTCTTCTCACAGGAGTTTAATTTTCGTATTCACATTTTTTAGAATATTAAGTGGAGAATTTTATTTAAAAAATCAGGCAGGCATCGCTGCAATGCAGTATTCACGTGGCGTTGACAAAAGTATAAGTGAGAAGTGGTCGGCAAATGCGCCAAAAATTGTGCATTCGGGTTGTTGGATAGAACCGAGCCCGAAAAGTGATTGGAGACATAATGACGTTGTATTTTCATGTCTTATTTTATATCAACATTGACGCAACGTTGTTCAGTTTAGTGGAAATTGATTCTTCACTGAAAAAATCATTTTCAATAAATTATTACATATTTCAATTGATTGTACCCAAGTTTTATTAGCTGAAAGCCTCACTCATAAGACTTTGGCAAGTAACAGTCGATTTTATTTATTTAATTTTACAGGTGATCGATGCCATGCAGAAACTGGAGAAAGTCTGGACAACTCACAAATGGTATGTTCCAAATGCCGACTACGACTTGTACACTACAATTACAGATAGAAGAAAAGAAAATCTAGTAAAATATTTCCGACTGTATTGACTGCAATTTCTCCAAATAATTGGTGAACAATTTTCCGGCCTTGATAGAAGAAACAATGTTTTAGTAAATTAAAATTTTCTATTATGCGAGCAACCTTAATGCTCCGACAAAGTTGTGTTCTTACTCCTTATTATGGTAGTGACTAGAATTTGAACTAGTAGCGCGTCACCTTTGTCCAATAAGCTCAACAGAATTGCAGAAAAAATTATTTAGTCGCAGGACACGCCGAATTAGAATTCTATTTATAGCTATACATTATTGACTTGACACCACACCTTCATAAATGATTTAAATGAGTCATCATATAATTTGCCAAACTCTTCAGAGTAACTGATTTGATTGAGCAATACTTTTTGATGAGAACATTGCTATACGCATAGTGTTTGCATGACACACCACTCAAAATAAGAATTCATATTATTTCTTAGAGACTAGTGTGTAGTGTTGAGCTAAGCTCCTGAATATCGGACATGCATATATATGGAATTGATTAGTTGGAACTGTTCTATTAACTACGATTCAAAACTTGTACATTTACAACACACTCCATTCATTCTTCGGAAAACTCTAATGTAAATGTAAATTACGGCAATAGATTTTCCGAAGAAAGGAGTGAGTATATTCAGGAACAAATTGCTGAAAATTGTTTATATTTAAACAAGTGGTTCACATTTCAAAAGTTTTTATACAAATCACCCAGCAGAATAGTCGAACTTGTATCCACACGCGCATTCATATCAGAGGGTTTCACATTAAATCAACTCGTACTGAAGGGTTTCGATTTATCTCCATTTGAGATCTGATAATACGAGCATTGCTAGTTAATTCACTTAGCTGCCGGAGTTAATTACGGGAATTGCATTAGTAGCCAAACCTGCTTGCTTGATTGGTGATATTTGCAGATATTACAACCATTTATAACCATTAATTGAAAAGTCCTTATTACCTGTGACAAGAGTTGCTTTATAACTTCATAATGCTTGGACTTGGTCTATTACTTTCACTACTAATTTCGGCAAGAAGTTTGCCATTAGAAGATCCTGGAACCCCGCATGGTAATCAAAATTAAGTGATTACATATCTTTGGAGCAAAGTTGTTGGAAACGAAGTCTTCCAATTTTAGGTCTCCAGTGTTACAAGGCAGTTTTTAATCAATGAGAATTGTGAGTCTATTTAGCAGATTCCACAAGGCCATACCTGATTTTTTTTTCGTTAAACCTTCATTTCTACGAGGGTATGGAATATGGAATCACTAGGAATATGTACCGTCTGTAGCAAAAATAGGTTACCCCTAATTGTGGATAATGTAGTGGAAAAATCTTATATACAGGGCGTTCCCAAAAAGGGTTTTAGAATCGTCAATAAATTCGAAGATGAGCTCGAATGCTGCGTTTGTCAGTCACAGTCAATTTTTGGTCTCTAGTTCTTATTGATTGGTTGCAACGCGAATATGTCTCGGGAAAACAACTAAATGGACTTCGTCTTTGCAGCTTGTCCAAGAATTATAACCAGGGCTGAATGGGGTGCGCGACCGCCGAAGTCGGTCACAACAATGCGCACTCCTGTTCCTTACACCGTGATTCATCATTCATATATGAGCCCCTGTTCCACAATCGAAACCTGTATAATATCGCTTCGAGAAATTCAGGACTTGCACATGGATACAAATGGCTGGGATGATGTTGGATACAGGTGATGATTTATAAACATTTCTTAAGAAGGCTATAATGTAACGACTTTCTTGCAACAGTTTCCTAATTGGAGGAGACGCGAATGTGTACCAGGGTCGAGGTTGGGATCGAGTTGGTGCCCATGCACCCAATTTTAATGACAACAGTATCGGCATATGCTTGATCGGTGACTTCACAGGTAAATAAAATTATCTTTCTCAGAGGAAATCATGTTTCAAGTAAAACTCAGATCAGGTTAAAACGTTTAGAATGAGCAATTTCAAGCGTCTTGATAAAGAGACTATGAAGGTTTCGTCAACTGAGAAAATTGTTATTTGCTTAGGCTTTCCTAGCTATGCATTCGGCACTTCTTGTAGAGGTTTGCAGTAAAACACGACTGCAGGAGCTTGGATTTTGGTGGTTATTGTGTTTAAAAAATTTGACTAAATTTCTTCTCAACAGACCATAATCCGATTTGGCAGCAAGCTCTGCAGCTCGGTTTTGAGTTTTTCTGGTGTTCACACGATAAATGGTTTCCTTGAGAATTTAGTAGTAAGAAAAATGTTGATAATTGTGGTTTTATTTGTAGTCTCATTACCATCAGTCGCACAAATGGAAACTGCAAAAGCTTTGATAGAGTGCGGATTGGATTTCAACCACATAATCAGTAATTACACTCTGTTAGGGCACAGAGATGTACGTGCTACTGAGTGCCCCGGAGAAGCTCTGTACCAAGAAATATTAACATGGCCCCACAAAGGTCAACCACCAACTAAGCTACCAAAAGTCATATAAATGACGAATTGCCCAGAAATTTGACAACAAATTGAAATGAGGCAAAAAGAAATGATAAGTTATATGATTCTCTTATTCCGTGAAAGCTATATTTCAATAAAAATGTTCCATACTTTGACTGTTTTATTCCAACAAATCATTCACTTTTCTTGCCAAAATCTGACATTGAGAATTACGACAATTGTTGAAGCACAAGAAGCAATCCACTTGAAACAACTTTTCTTCTTAAGCTGGTATCTCTGATATGTCTCGGACTTGTTTAGTCTCGTGCTGCCATCACGTCTTTGAGTTCAGCCGACCTGAATAATTGGAAACAATTTTATTAAGTGATCGTAAAAATGATATTTACTATTCTAGTTCAATTTTCTGTTCGATTTTTAGTTTCTGAAACTGAAAATAAATTGATTGACTAGGAGTCCCTCATTGGAGCAATGTGTTAGGAAATTGCTTACTCCAAAACTCTAAACTTCTAGCCCGATGTATTTTGCAAAATTGTCTTTGGGCAAACTGCATGATTTGAGATTACTTAGATTTGGGTGCTGTTAATGTGTCGTACAGTTCCACACATAATGAGTAAATCTCAATGCGATAACTTACTTTGAGAAATCGGGGCCCATCAAAATCGACGCCAGAGTGCTTACGAGAAGAGGTAATTCTGTTCCTAAAATTATAATAAGTGATACAAATTGAACATTGAACCAAAAGCATGATTCTGAAGCCTTGTTAATTACTTACAGCAATATGTACTCGGTCATTCCATATCTGATGGGGACTTGCTTGAGGACGGTGACGTAATCACTAAGGAAGAATTTACCGTCGTCAAATGTTTCTTTCTTGTCAGTCCCTTGATCGAAAATCTTGTTAAGTTTGATCAGATTGTCACTTTTTGGGATTCGAAAGTAATACAAATGTTCTAAGTATTCACAGCTGACTAGAATAGTTTGAATCACATTTTTAACTCCCTTCCGAATTATATTTCCTCGAGTAACGATATTTTTCAGGAATATTTCCACGGCAAAAATCTGCAACCGTACAACCTCACCGTCTTCTAGATTGTTCGCATCGTTGGCTCCAATTATTTCAACATAACTCACCATCTTCTTAACCCAAGGAGTGCAAGACGCGTAGCAGGTGTAATCACTGCACCCTTGTTTAAGTTTTTTAACCATCTTTGGCAAATATTGTCGTACAATTTTCAAACCTTGAACAGCCTGATTCAAAATTTCTTCCAACAACTCAACTCTACTCGTATGAAGAAAATGAATTTGGAAATTAACCCATCCAGCTTTTGAGACATTTCTCATAAAAATATCCAATTCCTTGCGGTCCTTTAACGTGTCTGGTCCGTAAGCCATATATTCAGTACTTGGAGTTGTCCGTTTGACTTCAGAGTAGAAGTTATTCTCCCATGTTTTTCGGTAGAGCATGGCTCTGACAGCTAATTCCGTAACTGCTGAGTGTTGTCGCGGGACAAATATATCTCCACCAATTTGTTCAGTTGTCAAATCAGTTTCCGATGATCCCGTGTAACTTTTCTTCATTGATCGAATACAAGATGCTCCTATTTCTGAGAAAGTAGTTAATGTGCCCTCTAAAGCGATGTTTCTTTTAAGCAGGTGAAGGGCTATGTTAACTAAAGTTTCGTACAGGGTTTCAAATTTCTTAGAATTCACCGATTCCAAGTCTTGCTCATTCATTTGTCTTCCCAAAGCCAATGTAACAAACCAAATCTGAGCTCCTAAAAGATTCAGCTCATCCGAGAATGACGATGGGGTCTCAAGATGAAACTCTGCTTCCAAGAATTCCATTTCTCTGACTATATCTATATAGTAATCTTCTACACGAAGACTGGCTTGAGCGAGTTTCTTCTTTGTTGCTGAGTAAGCATCCGGTCCGCAGCAAGAAATTAAATATCCTTTCAATCCGTTCTCTGACTTTCTATGCACAAATAATTTAAGACATTTCTAGATTCAATACAAAAATTACAATGCGAACGTCATACCGTTTTTGATGTGATGATGTTCTCTGTAGATCTGAAATAAACAAACATATGTATGGATGTGTTACACAGTTCGGGTAACTACTATCGAACAAGATTGTTGTTCACCGCTTTATCTACGTTAGATTACCTGAGCTCATAGTTATGCCACCTGGTAGGATTGAATAGAGAGACATATCTGCATCCTTCGGGTCATGATTTCTCGGATTACTCGGAAATTGAAACTCGCTAGTGAATTAAAAATCAGTTATCATTTTAAAATTGCTGCTGCCACGAATTAATTTAAACCAAGCAAGGTCACAGGAATCCGACTTGGTAATTCCCCGGTGCGATTACGACCAAACTTAGCGGAGCGAATCAATTGCCCAAATCTTATTCAATGAAACAGTGTCATTTAGACGACCAGATCACAATTTGACCTGCGCAATAAATATGGAGCCGCTAGGATTTGATTTGATGGGTCAACGGTGATAACCCCGCCAAGTCATCAGTTTTCGATTTCGTGTTCTGACGATGTTGACCACCGAATTGCTAATTGGGACATTTTCTATTGGTTGGTGCCGTCCCCTCTAACAGATTTACAAGACAAGAATTAAGAGATTGTATTTACCTTGACGTGGTAGAAATATCAATCTCTGGTCGCTGTGGTACGGCCGAGTTCCTTTGTTGGCTAGTGAATGGTCTAATGAGAATCAAGTGTATTAACAATTTATGTATTCGGATCAATCCGTCAATCATCTTTGCAAACCCATTATTAATCCCTGGTCATCCTTTTTACTTACTCATCAATTGGGTCATAGTCTTTCCCCTCATCCAACATATTATGCAGTGCTCTGAAAGCATCTTCTTGCGCTACAATTCGCAATGACACGATAATCTTAAGAAATATTACTCCTATAATTATTTTTAATTATATTTCTCATTACCTGATCCAGTTCTTGTGGTCACGTCCGTATTCGATGTGATATTCTCTCGTTTAGGTTGATCCGCTGCCATTAGACCGGACTTCGGTTGACTTATAACTGACGCTCTAATGTAAGTGTTTTTCTCTACAGATATCTTTGGCATACTTGATGAATATAAAAGACGACCAACATGCTTGGCTTAACAGCATATATTACCACAACTAAAATGGGCTAACAAAATCAATTTTTTAAATATCCATAAGTCACAACGCTAAATCTAAATGCTGACAATTGCAGGTCTGAAATTTGTTTTTAATTATTGATTTCTCTGGGACCCGTCACTGGGTTACTGGGACAATATTTATTGACTCCTGGGTTATGTTGTACCCATTCTTTCCGATGTAAACCCTGAAAGCTGGTGGACGTAAGGACACTAGTCAACAAACTAGCAGGGAGATTTACGTGTATTTCTTTTTGGATTCACCATTCTCATTCGATTGACCCTCCCGCTTGACCGACCTTTATGGAATTTGGTGAGCTGGTTCACTAGATGTCGAGAGGGTCTTCCGCTTTAGTTCCAGGTCACAACTTATAGGTATCACTGCAAAAAATTAATTTGTGAGACTACTGAAATCGCAACATGCACGTATTTGAGCGTCGGTTGAAGTTCACGGAGTAACAATCGTTGTCAGGTGGACGGAGAGACTTTTTCAGTAGTGTCTCACAAATTAATTTTTTTCAGTGATACCTTATAAGTTTGTGACCTGGAACCCTAGTGAACCAGCTCACCAAATTCCATAAAGGTCGGTCAAGCGGGAGGGTCAATCGAATGGGAACTGAATCCAAACAAATACACGTAAATCTCCCTGCTAGTTTGTTGACTAGAGTGTCCTTACGATTCATCTCCAAAATTTTCAGATTTCAGGTACATAAAAGCTATTTCATTTTTCATTTTCCTGCAAAACAACTGAAGCACTGAAAGTAATTTCTGAGGGTAACTTGTTAATCCTTGGACAAAATTGCTCAATGAGGATAAATTCGCAATTCAAAGAAGCTATAAACATTCATAAAATTTTAGCCGTAAACCTATCAAACGCAAGATTAGTTTTTCTGTCTCCTACATACATCTCACATGTTAGTCATCCTTCTTAAAAATGTGTATCATCATGAAAGCTTCAACTTCCTTGGATTCTTAGAGTAGAGATACGGTTTAGCGTTCAAAGTCACATGTTCATCTTTCCTAATTTCATATTTTCCTCACCACGGTGATCTTAATTTCTCTGTCTGTACAAAGTCTGCACAATGACCGCTTACTTCACAACGCATGTAATGTTGCTACAGCAGCTTCGGTTGACTGTGAAGTAACCTTCGAAAAGTAAACAGAAGTCATCCGTCTTCGCCTTCTAAGACCTGAGTGATTTTCTTTGGGAAGTTACGCGTATTAAGGACTCACTCCCTACCCAGTCTTTCGTTTTAATTGCAGAAATTGTGAAATCCCAACCCACAAAATGTTTAAGGGTAGGAAGCCGATTTTGTCGCAACTGAAGCCACGTCCGGAAGCCGCGCATCCTGGGCGTGAATCACTAATTCAGCTTCCGCGCCCGTACAAAAAACACAAAAGTGACATAAAACGCGCATATGATATGCGAGAAAAGGGTATGGACTTGGATCGTTTCAGATACACACCTGCTGAGAAAGATATTCGAGTTGAGATCGAACCAGAAGGAGTTATCGCCCTTCATATTCTAGAGCTTACGAATGTCTCCGTACGAGTTACTAGTAAGTAGCAAACCTGGTTGGTCCTCTTATTCCGAACAGTTTATTCTAAAAAGACTGACCAAATAGGAAAGCCTTTATCTATCTATGCTATTCCGAGTCAACAAATAACTCCATTCCATTAGGTTGGGACTTCTCCGAACTACGTTGTGAGTGACTTGAGTTTGGAATGGAAGTTAGTTGAACTGACTTTTTAATGTCAATCTCGAGTTTTGGACTAAATGTAATTGTATTTCATAGAATTCAACCAAAATGCTCCGATGTTCTTTTACTGTTTGGTATCAATTGGAACCATACGTCGGATGTCAAAGGTTGTCCAGTCGGACACTCGTCACAGAGTTCGTATGGATTCTACCATTTATTTTTCCATTCGGGTAAAAATATAACTATTATAATTTTTGTAGAACATAACATAACCTGGCAAACCGATATATCTTTACTCCGGCGAAGCGCAGCGAGCAGAGCGTAGAGAAGATTTTCTGTTCCACTAGGTTGTTCGAAATCCGTTTGTATCTCTCCCATGTGTATGTAAACACTTTTTTGTCCAGAGCTTTTCTGCGGAACTACTGGGCCGATCGGGCTCAAATTTTCAAGGGAGATTCCCCTGGGGGTGTAGTTATGCCCAAACTATATTTTGAACGCCACTGTTAAGGAGTGTCCCCTTAAGCTCGAGTTTGAGTGTACGGGTATTTGGCATCGGATAAATTTCCATAGCAACGGCGGAGTTTGAGCCTCAACAAAACTGGTGTAAACAAACTCCGCCGTTGCTATGGTAATTTTTCCCATGGAAGGAAGTGAAGCGGGGTCCAGGGGCAGAGCCCCGGCGGGGGTTGAGGGGCAGAGTTTTCCATTTAGAAGGAGGTTTAGCGGTTTAACATAGTATTATTCTACTGGGCGAGATATTATTTTGCTGTGCAAGATATAATTCTCCTGCGCAACGTATTAATTTACTGTGCAAGATGTTATTCTACTGTGCAAGGTATTTTACTGTATTTTCGGTCTTCCCTCTATTCTACTGGGCGATAAAATCACACCCTTTCTTCTTCAAAAGACGGGATGATGAGTTTCACTTCGCTCGCTTTACTGTGGCACAACCGTTCACCGGGATGAGAATTCCTAGTATTTATGAATGACCAATATGAAATAAATATATTACTTTAAATTCAATGAATTTAAATAAAAGTGTCGTAGATTGTTCTTTTGAGGCACGGGCCAATCATTGGAATTTTTTTAACGGTTTTCCTTCCTGCAATCTTTAGATTTCCGAAGAGCGTGATGACTATCACAATAGATTGAGAATTGAGCTTTGGGCATTTCAAGAACCTGAGCATCATTATATTATTGGAACCAAGGAAGAACATATTTATAAAATCATTCAGACAGTTCATGGAATTGAAAAGAAGTTGATGTGGGCGGAAGGTTTAATGGCTGGTTTCGTGATTTATGAATACGCTTTTGCCTACGGAGTTTTTGGCTACGGTCACAGTGACCAATTAAAAAATACGGACAGGTCAATATTTGAATCCGTAAATAATTCTCTTTTTCCAAGGATTCGTTTAGGTGCCGACGACGTCATTGATAATAAATTCAACACAAGAATTCCGACTAAATTACAAACAATGAGTGTGAATTCATTCATTTTTGAGACACCAAAGTCTGAAAAATTTTACTCCGAAAAGGGTAATGCACCTGATCCTGCGGAATTAGTTGAACCCAGGTTTTTCACAGCCCACCAAGTTGAGTTTGAGGCTGGAGTTCCAATTTATTGCAAAGTGAATATGAGTATTTACCAAAAAGGTAAGTATTATCGGAGGTAACTAACATTTGGTCCAGTTATATCGGGTATCGATTCAGTTCAATTACACAAGGAATAATATTAGAGTTCGAGTCGGATTTCAATGAAACATTTGGGGAATACGTTTGTTTGACCACCCGAAGGGACCGACTTGAATATCTGAGAAGTCTGGTTGGTGGGCGTCTTGAAGATTTAGTAGAATCTGATGTTGGTCCACTATTCATGGATATGGATGAGGGTGTCCTGGAGAGTGTAATCGACACTGAACTGTTTCCAGCATCACGTGTCATCTATCCAAGAACGCGCCCTTGCACTGAGTACCACCAGGCTGTTATCCTGGATGAGGATGAACCTTTCCTGAACATGTTTCCTTCCACGTCATGGTCACCTGGTTGGTTAGCCAGAATTTTTGGCTACGTCGAACCATCTACAGACCCACACTTTGGGGAAGCGGATTATCCTTTGGTTGAAACAAAAGAAGAAATCATTATTAAACTAGGTTGTTGTCAAAGAATGATGTTTCGATTGAAATACATTTGGAATCGCTTCACGTCTGTGTTGTATGAACTTTTCCAATTTGTATTTCCAGAGCTTAGGCGGCCGAGAGAGGTTAGAACAAATTCACGATAGTTTATAACTAATTACCTCTCCCGCGTAGTCGAACCTGGGTGGCTACCTTAAGCGAGCTCGGCCCGTATTCGCGCGATGAACTTGGAGAGAGATAGTCAGTTAGCTTGATCAGTCGATTGTGGAGGGCAACAGTTTTGAGAATTCAAAAACTTTTATTTTAAAGGATGATTTGAACTTTTTAAAAAAACGATAAATTTAACCCGCGAGAGATTGGAGCGCCTGGCCTGTTTTAAGCTTTGTCGGCAGATAAATTTTAATAGAAATGCGAACTGTTCAACTTCAGTTAGTAATTGTGTCAAATTACTAAAACTAATTAACAACCACTTTCTCCCGAAATCATCTCCAACTTCAATTTATTGCAACAATCAAGATAAACTAAACAGCTCTTCCTTATAGGTATGCCAATAGCCAAAATATTTTTCAAACTCTGCAATCTTGCAAGGAATGAAATTCCGGCGGTCAACCCCATGTCAACCAAATACGAAGTGCATGGATTGAATGGAAAATTTTTGACCTAGCTATGAGGTCATGTTGTAAACAATTTGGCGCACATTATAGAGACCTATATCCCGTTGTCATAATGTGCACCAATCGACAAATAACAACTCATTGGGGTGACTACTGGTATACCTATAGAGGATAGTGTAGTCAAGGTTCCTTGGCAACAAAATTAAAAATTCTAAACGGTAATACCTCTCAACGTATTGATTGGACAAAGAATGTCAACAAAGACAGATAAGGTGCTTCCAACAATAATTGCATGAAATGGAATTTACACGGTATTCCCGAAAAAGTACCAATTGTTTGTTCATTTTTTCTCAAGGATACAAGAATTTATGTTATGTGCAGGACAGAATTTATAATCAACACGAATTCGGATGGCTGTAATTGTAGCAATAACTTTGATGTCACTGGCCATAACATAAATTCTTTTATCCATGCAAAAAAATGAACCAACAACAAGTATTTAGTGTTGTTCCCACCATAATCATCCGTCCATAAAAATAAATACAGAAAAGTGAACCGTAATCAATTGGTTCTTTTTCCGGGAATACCCTGTACAATGTGTACGGAAGAAACTACACTACACAATTATCTGATACCTTCCGAGTCCAGATCTCTTTCATTCCATGACATTTTGAATGTTTAGGAAATTCGTTACACACTAGGTCTTAAACGATGCTGCTGGATATTTGCATGGGGAATAAATGGCTATGATGAGGCACCGCTCGCATCTTCTAACTTTACCACGACAAGGCTAAATGAGATTATTTTAATATCCAAAAGATTCCAGAAATTTCTGTCACGACTGCGTCACCGCAAGGGTCAACAACCGATCTGTTCACTCGTTGGGTTAATGAGGAGCTAGAGCATCCACTGCATATTTCAGAACAAAAAGCGCAACAAGAATCTAATCTGTTGTCAATCCACGCCGATAGACCAGCGTATGTTGACGAACCCGACAGCGAGGAAGAGTCGCTCGAAATGGAAAAAAGTTCTGAGTTCCATATTCAGGAAAGTGATATACTGAAAATTGAAGATTTTGACGACTGAAAGGAGAGATGACTTACTTAACAGAAATTGTCACCTTACGTTGGAATATGAAGTTATCGTAAATCACTGTTGTAGCAGAAAATGTATTCGCTGGCAAAAATAAATGATCAAAATGATGAAAACATGAATTAATTCCTGAATGTACTAGACTTTTTAAAATAATAAAATTTTCAATACAAAATTATGCAACAGTTTGCACACAAAAATTATTGTGTTTTTAGTCCAATGATATGTTTGCTTCTCACTTGTATGCTAATCTCCAGTTTCTTACATGACACAACCTTCCCATTTAGATTAGGCGTCATTAAAAATATTTATAATGCCCTCTAAACAAGGTAAATATGGACGAGGCGAGGAGAATGAAGTTCCGCCCGTCTCGTTTTGAGTCGATTGGACACCATCGCGCTGTAAGAGATTGAACTTACCAACTGGTCAAATTCACTTTCGCCAGCATTTACACAGAGTCAACACCGAGTAGTTCTTTGGACTTTACTGTATGAATTAAATTAAATTACGACCTCAGATGAGGTTATGACATCAACTGGTAAATCAGTCAAAGATGAGTTTGGGATGACCTCCTTGCCTCAGCCTTGTCTCTGAATCGTAATCGTCATCCTGAAGTGCAGTCTAATCGGCCTTGCTATGCAGTTGATAGTTGATTTGACACTTGGTTTCGTGTGATTTATAAAATATTAAAATCATTTTACTGAGAATGGTACTTTTTACAGAACTGAACAGATCTTGTACTCTTGATATGCCGTAATTCGAGTGAAATGCTCCAATAATTGCTTATTCGTCCGATGGTAATTGTTTACGTAAATGGCATTGTTTCTGACAAATTAATCCAATCATTCCGAGATGACTTGGCGACTATTTTGACTCTTGTTTATTTGGGATGGGGCGGGGCTAACAAACTAATCGTAAGTTCATTCACCCCGATTCAAATCATCAATACTCGTTCCCTATTTATCCAACCAATATCCAATCACACCAGAAATTTTTGAAGATTCGTGATTTGCCAACCAATCAGCTCCGTCATAATGGAAATAGTTTGCAACGAGGTATGTCTCGGGTTAAGTATTCCGAATATACGGATAGAAAACCACATACCCGCATTTCATGGGAATGCGCAAATTATCGTTGAAATTATTCTCACAAAGGTATTGGACAAAATTTTTGGCAGCCTGCCGATTGAAGTAAAGAAGGTGGCACGTCAAGTTTGTCAAAAATGGCGTAACTTGGTTGACTATAGAATGAATTTCCAAGTCCCATTCAATGATGAAACATTGAAATGGGTCATGCAATCAGAACATGTGATTACTCATCTTATCCTACAAAATTTTAAAACTGCTTTGTCCATTTCATCGTCCCGGTGTGGGTTCACGAAACGTGTGAGAAGTATATCCGTCGAATCATTGGCAAATCAGAATTCTACACATCTGCTCAAGAACTGTACAGAGATTGAAGAGTTATTGTTTTGTCCTGGGGCACTTATCGGTCCTAACCATTACACTCTACGATTCTTGAAGTTCGAAAATCTTAAGGAGCTTACGGTAAGTTTCTAAGTAAGCATCGACTCAACGGCAAAGAATAACTTATTTTCACAATGAACCAATTGATTCTAACATTTCAGATATCAGTTCGAGAATCACATTTGAAACAATCAAAAGCATTTGTTGAATTTGGACAGTCTGTATATTTCCCTACAATGAAATTTCTATTCTTTGACTGGGATTCCGATTCATCTTATGACAGCAAACTGTTTGCTGAAGACTACATGGCCATGTTTGACCTTATTGGAAGACATTACAAATCCCTTCGAGTGTTAAAGATGAAGGTTCCGACAGAAATGACCACCGTCGACCCGGACTCCATTAATTATGACCCAATCAGGCTACAAAGAATGATTGAAAGACTCGACCAAGTAGAACTTGAACAGTTGAGCATTAGATTATCGGATTTGGAAGGAAATGTTCCATTCAATTTGGGTAAATTTTAGGTGTATTTTACTAATAATCAATAATTAACGATGTCTTTCATAACCATCGCCAACCACCTTGCAGCCGAATCCGTGGTTGTCTAGAAAATCGACGCATAAATTTTGTTTAGTTTGAGGAGAAAGACGTATTGGTCTCAAATATCTGAGGCCCGGACGTCCTGAAATAAGACCTGAAAGAAAAGGACTGTCATGGGTGAATTTCGCTTTACAATGATCCAATTACACGGTTTAAACGATCGAAAGTTTCAATGTTGGGATGAGTGTTTGGGACAGAAAGTCGTGAACCACCCTATGTGCAAGAAAATGTTTCAATATATTTTTGATTTTGCAGGGTGTTACCTTATAAGATGTCAGAGGAAACTTGAGAGACTAGTGGTCTGTGGAACTGTTTTTCGTTGTGTCGAAGAAGCTCTCATACGAAGCTCAAAGACGCTGGTCTCCGTTGGTTTAGTTTCTAACTCGAGGGCAAATTTTAACTGTGAATTGCTGAAGGATTGTACGAATTTACAAATCTTGGAGATATTCACACCGTTGAGGAGTGAAACCTTAAATATTCATAGAATCCCTCTTAGCGTCACACATTTCTTCCATAAAGGACCGTTGAGCAATGAAAATTTAATTTGGATATCAGAAAACTTGGCATTGCTGAAGGAAGTCTCCTTCATAAACCCACAAGGGCACACTTACTACTTCTCTATGTCTATGCTGATAGCCTTACTAAGAAATACTGCTGTGGAGAGGATCAGTGTTTGGAGTCAGTGTGACACACTGGAAATTGATCAATTTTGTCACGTCGTTCCAGGACTAATATTATCACACTTCTACCAAGATTGTACTCCAGACGTGCATTTATTCTCAATAACTGTCGATCGGAACCACCTGAGTCTTGAGTGAACGAATCGGGAGATATTTATGTGTAACCAAAATATTTAAAAATTGATGAATTTTGTTTATAAAATGTCTGTTCTAATTTTTGTAAACGATGTAATTCTTCCCCATTTTTGTAAACTGATGAGAGAATAAAATGGTCTATTTCTTAAAACTCACACTTTAAAAGTTTTCTGACAATCTAGAACCATTCAAATCACAGGTTAAGTAGACATTTTTACTGGTCTCATTTCTCTACTCCTACACGAATATGAAATGAATAAATTATAGTAACACATCCCTAGGTCAAACTGAATTAACACAATTCAATCATGTCATGCATTCAAGACCAAATGTTACTGATTCTCGCCCAAGCCGTCGTCTGTAGCCACGTAAAATTAAGTACATATACATTTAAAACTAACTTCTTTAGAATTTCTGCCTTCACATAATTTACTTCACATTTGTGTGAACATTTTCTAATTAGTTTACACCCTACCATGATTATTAAATACTTATAATTTGTAAGGATTGACACATAAAATAACACATTGAACAAATCCGATTCACTATGGGTATCCAACATTAAAACACTGGTCCAAGTAAGTTATTTAAAAGTCACAAGAAATTATTCGTAGAAAAATAAAATAAATTAGAAAACGTCGCCGTTGAGGGGAGGATTAATTAAACAGGTGGGACGGCACCGTTCCCCTTTGGAGTGTCGCGTTCCTTTGTTTTTCTTTCCATTTCCAACTCTGCAGCCTCCACCTCGTCAGATCTTAAGGCACGGAAAACGCCTTGATAGAGCGCTGCCGCCGTCACTGCACCCCCGAATGGACTATGATCAATAAATTCATAATTAATGTATTTTAATGTAATCTTTACGGCACATGCACTTGTAATATTTTTATTTCTGTAAAGTTATACCCAATCCAGTAAAGCCAATGACTTTCAAACTTCCACATGATTACGCATGGTCCCAAAACTCGAGCTGGGTTCATTCCTGCACCGGTAAGCGGACCCTAGACACAATTTGAAAATATAGTTTTACGAGGGTACATGAATAATGGTGATGTCATCTACGGTTATCTCAAAAACAGCATTCGAGACTGAAATCATTCGATCCCAAATCTCAACGGCTTGGGGGTTCGATTCCTGGTTCGCCTATTTTCTAATCCTTTATGGCTTATATAAATTTGGATCGATCCGGTCAGGCGAGTCATTGGTCGCTAACAATTTGAAACAAAAGATGTGAGTTCTGTAGCCGATTAAACGCGAATATGAAGGACATCACTTTGGGTGACCTCTAGGTCACAAAATGGGTAAAATGTAATGTACATGTCAGATTCTAATTAGAAACCAATTCCGCACCAACGCCTCACTTTTCAATACCAACGCCAGGCGTTGGTCTTTATTAGAATCTGACACGTACATTACATTTTACCTACTTTGTAACCTGGAGATCACCCAAAGTTTTTTTCGGCTAAGTCTTGCACCAACATTGTCAGCGATAGTCAGTCGATAGCAACAGAAGTGTGGATTCTGGGGCGAGTCGAACGGGGGGGGGGAAGATGTCCTTTGAGAGGTTCAAATTATTGTGGTTTTATTTAAGAGGAACATTCAGATGTGTTTAAATTAGTAATCAATTAATCAATTTATTTATTGTCCGATTCGGCTGTTGTTACTTAGTTAATATCATATTTGGTTTATTCAGTCAAGGTTGAGGTTGCGCTCGGATTCGAGCTTGAACATTCTGTTCGCGTAACATGTTTAATACAATTCTGGGACATAATTAAAAATACTTACACCAAACAATACGAGACTTGCAAGGGCCAAGCCTATGGCCACTGGAGCTGATCCCTTCATTTCCCGATTCTCATCCGTGACGGCGAAGATGATAAATAGAAGTACAAATGTGAGCATAAATTCCACTCCAAATCCTTGCAATTCGGTCAAACCTTCGGCAAGATGAGTATACCCGAAACTTACATTTGATGTGTCACCGGGAGTCAGAGCCTATGTTAAAATGAATTAACAAAATTAGAGTTGCTGAACTACACCGTTTCCTTCGACGGACCTTAAGAATAAAATAGTTGTAAACTAAGAAGAAGTCGTGCCGAAAGAAGTAGGGATGGGTGGCGAAGTTTGTATTTTTGTTGTTGTTTCCTTACCAATTGTTGTAAGCGGTATCGCTTCTATTCACTCTAACTGTATCATTCGTTACATTATTTTATATCATAGCTTCCCTAAATTTCTATTACTCAGTCTAATACGTTACTTCGCTTCGTTACCAATATGTTTCAGAGGTATCGCTTCCATTCACATTTTAAAAGCATATTATTCTACAATTTTTTCTAATATTGCTTCCAGAAATTGTTTTTAGTCAACCTAAT
>JAQGCA010000278.1:0-32758 GCA_034698945.1 Protaphorura quadriocellata
TTCGACAGAGTATAATATGTTAGCCACTGTGCTGTGAGATTCCGTAATTCAGTCCTTTTGCATCTCTTTGACACTGCGTTTCTTGAGAAACCACCCTTGGAAACTTTCCAAAACCTGAAATCCACTTCAACATCCAATTTTTCCGACATTTTCAAAAGTTTTGAAAATTTCAATTTTTTTTCATGAAGAGCACTTCAAGGGCTGTGTATGATCCAAATTTCAAGTTTCTAGCTCGCACGGTTAAGAGAGGAGAGCAACTGATCGGTGGCCAAATAAAATAGAAGACACCCTGTAGGAACTACACAATATTCAACACATTTCCCTGCTTCAATGTCACGAATTCAGTTTCTTTTTTTAATACAGTAAATATTTGGCTGACGCTGTCTACGGTGAGAACTATTAAGGGAAGTCCAGGTCGAAACTCCAGACTTACGTTTAGAAGAATGCACTGTCGTCTCATTTCATATGAAATAAAAATTACTCGAAAGAACGATTATAGTTTCATGGAATTACCTTATTTTAGAAACTGTGCAAAGTTAATTGTCTATTTCTGTTCTAATTCAATGCTGTAAATTGGAGTTATTTGGAAATACAGGCGGTGAGATTTTATTCAAAAAAAGAAAAATACATTTCATAATATTCCGAGACAACGTGAAAAGAATAATGAATCAGATATTTTCAGATTCAGATTGACTGGATCAATACATTCGTAATATTTACGTGCATGACGTTATTTAAATAACTCGCAGTCGAGCTAATTTCACTGAGAGCATGAGAAACATGAGAATCAAGAGTTGCGTTTATGTGTCAAATTGACCACGAGAAGTAAACATTCATGACTTCTATGAGGGTAGTGGTTTATTGACTTAAAAAAATTAAAACACGGTCAGCTAATTATGTGTTCAAAATTTTGAAGTTTTTGAACATACTAGAAATCAGCCGTTTGTTTTATGGATAGATGAGTAACAGATTCTCTCGTGTAAGAACTCGTACTTGTACTAGCAATGCACTAAAATTGCCTAACTTTACTCATCACTGGTAAAAATATCGATCAGGTATTTGTGCATACAGTTATGGAATTGTCTGCCCTAATAATTGCTGTAATCTAGAAGTAAGTGTTAATACTAAGAACAACGATGTGCAAGAATTTTTATGTCAGTGAGAAACGAATCCTTTATCTGAAAACTTATATCTTAAGTCGATCATATACATATTTACTTTGTTTTAATGTATTAAATTAGAATTTTAGTCGGAATTATGATGCCCAATGAGGAATGAATGTGACCGCAGTTATATTGTTGGGGGCTAAGTTTGTAATGTCTTAAACGAATGAAATAAACTGAACTGAACTGATTTTCTCCTGTAGAAAGTTTCACTAATATGATACAGTGAAAGGAAGTCGAAGTAACATTAGAAATGCGAATCGTTCTTATGGCTTCCACTTACTTATACGCACCATTTGAAACAATGACCATGAATGCTCTCAAGATATGGGGTAATAATAACAATAATAATAAAGTAAAGGCGGTAACACCTAAACACAATGATGAGTTGTGTGAAAAGGACGGGCTTTGGTTTAGTTGGTGAGTGCATAGCAAATGGCCATATTTGAAGAATAGAATAATAAAAGGAGATGATACAATTTAAGGGAAAAGTCTGAAAAGGACATTTATGTCGTGGACAAATAGGGTGGATTGAGTTTACCCGTGAGGAAGGCCGGATGTCGACAAGAGAGGAGGGCATGAAGATGTGGATCAAACACTCCGGATGGTCCTGTGGAAGAAACTGCCGGTCTAGGAATCGGTTTAGCAATCGGAGGACCACCACCACCATTCCCCATCCCATAACTACTGAGAAATGAGGCCGGCGTAACGAAACCTAAAATATCAACAATTCATTTCAAAGGTGATTCGCATCATTTCATTCCTAAAGTATTTAAACTTATGAAAACAGTCAAGTCTTTAATAGTTGTTCCCTCTGCTTTGAAGGGCGGACAAACGTGTGTGGTGTGGGGCTACTCACAAGGCATTAAACCCCAAATTCATTCCTGTAGGATGATTAAAATTGAATACATATTATTTACCTGAGATTCAATTTAATCCCCCTTTGATTACATAGAATTTTCTGTTATGATAAGCTAATACTTGGCCTTGCTCTCTTATTCTTTCCCATTTTCATTCACGGACTCATTCATTCATTCACACTGATTCACTCTTGACTGAATGAGTCCCTTAGCGCAATGGATACACGGGTCCTTATGTTTTTATTTTACGTTATACTGGTTAAATGAGCATCTCATGTTTATACAGAAAATACTACGAAGACCCTTTTCAAGGGTCGTGAGCATTTGTTGATTTTGACCCATTCATCCCAGTCCTGCATGTATGGGAAATTTTATATTAAAAATCCAATTTTTTTTATCTCATGTTATTTTTTCTGATCAATGTCAACCACATGCTGTAACTGTCCGCTCTCATTTGTTACAACACTTCACTCAACTTACTCAAAGCTCTTCAAAATATACGTCGAGTTTAGTTTACCTTTTCGAGTACATAGGAAAACAAAATTCGGACTGCTTAATAGCGACCTGTGTCTTCTCCTGTCCTGTGTCCTGTGTTGATTTTTACATATACTGTTTAATAGACTAGTATGAAGGAAATTACAGAGTGTATAAAAGAATGTTCTTTGTTGTGGGTCGCCATCGCCGCTAGTGGATTAGTAGACGCTTTATTTAAAGCTCTCTATTGGTCTCGGCGATTAAGCATGCAGAGAGTTCAGTTCAGACAAAATAAATGCTTTTCAATTTTCTGGTATGCTTGTGGCACACGTATCCAATATAGAAATTGAAATTCAGTTGTCGCACTTATGGGAAGTAAGCTATAGGGATTATTTTTTGGATGTAACATTTCAAAACTGCGAACTATTGTTGAGTTTGTACGGCCCATTCTGGTTTCACTATATTTTTCTGAAGATGTTATTAAACTTTCAAAAATTCATTCAACAAAGGAAATTCAAGTTTTCGCAAATTCTGAAAACTAACTGAGTACTGTACACTATTTTATAATTACTATACCAATGAAGTCATATGAGACATTTCGTAACTGGGATTTAAATATTACATGACTTAGATATTTGTTTTTGTTCGTCATTTTGTGTGCCTGTGTCGGTTGAATAAATTCTCAATCAATCAATATTGTCGCTACTGGCCTTACGATACATATTGATAAAAGTATACTTAAGGGATCACTTATTAATTTACACAAATACATAATACAACTATTATAAAGTATTTTTACAATAGTATGCCTGCCATTGAAATATTAGTTTGAAATGTTGGATTTGTTTCAGAAGCGCCTGACGGTGCGCTCACCATACACAATTAATTACAGACAGGAACAATTTATGTATTACATAAATTTGAATAATTTTTCCGACTCATTGAAACTCCAATGAGTTATTTAGTGAGGAGTAGAAGTGGTGTGAGTGACTGATATGGAAGTGCCTTCAGGACACTGGATAGATTCAAATCAGCCTAGTTATCTATTCAACCCTTAGATTTGTGATTTATAGTCAGCTCTTTCATTTCACTCGTATATTGTTGGAGCAGTCAGGCCAGAGTCAAGTTCACACAAACACACACATACACCAGCATAACACCACCAGAAAGTTTTCTAATTCGATTCCAACTAGTCGTTATGAATACGCATGGGAGCAGAAGATATTCATGCATACACAAAACACATCGTGTCCTGATTTATGATTCCCCACCTATCAAACTATCCACTCATTCAGGCATATAATTTAACTATTTGCTCTTGTCTTTTTTATCTGACAAGCCCTTAAGTCTCTAAGCAACTCCGTGCGTCAACAGAATATATGTTTTGTTCCGCGACAATCGTTACAAGATGTCGCAATTTATTTTGTCTCCGAGGCATAGAAAACTGCTTTCTCGTTCGTATCCTAAGCACCAAACTAAATTCAACAAAACTTTATCTTGAGAATCCGGCCTACTAATTTATTGCAACTAATCTGTATGTGGATAGTCAGTGTAATTGTTTTCAAAATATAATTAATTTTATCTTTTGGTTTTCTAAGACTAGCAAATAATTCGTACGGATATGAATATAGCTAATAAAATAAAATTATAAGAAGTTAATTTTGCTTGTATTTTCTAGTTTATTATCACGAGGAGATATACATTTTTGGTAAGCCTAATTGGTCCGTTTCCATTGTCCGCCCATTATAGTTGCTTAGGTATCGCCCTATAATTATATACAATGCTCATATATTGATTTTATTGCTATTGTCGGAATTCCGGGCACCCACTGATAAATCAAGGTGACGTATGTTGTATTCAAGAAGATTTCACGTGTAGTTGTTTGGGGTACCAGGAGGAACAGCTACTTGTTATTCATGTTATAAGTAAACAAACAACTTTTATCACTTTGGGTGGAAAGCATTACGAATTCCCATAAGACTTGGCAGTTTCCACCCAATGTTAAATTCCCATTTGATTTTGCCATGCCTCCCGTGTAATTTAAATTCAAAATAGTTGCATTCCTCCGGCAACCTCAACTATTTTTTAAAATTGAAAAAAATGCAAAATAGTCTCGCCGGATGAGGAACGGCTCCTCCTTGGTTATATTGTTTGGGCAATGTTGTATTGACTTTAATACACAAGAACTCCAAGTCAAACTCGGATACATTTTGAAAAGGTACTCTGATAGAATTTTCAATGCAACTGTGTTATGATTAAATATTTTGTTGTTCCACATATATTTATCGAAAATAGTAATTTTGAATATGGTATTCATTTCAATCGTAACACGGCATCCCATAAGTAGGTCCTTACGCCGTAAGCCATGCCACTTAGGAGAAAGTAAATCATTATGAACGAGAGTCGTGACATAATGACAACACAAATTACACAACAATATTATACAATCGACAAGAAATTACAGAATTCGAATTAGCTCATATAAGATTCTTACACTCTATTGTAATTTGTCAGAACCTAGTTAGTCATATGTTCACAGAATGGACTTCACTGGGACAACAGTTTATGCTAAAGTATCTTTTACTTAATAAGTGGAGTCGACTGACTGAATTCTCTAACTTATGAAATTCTTTCAGTTTCATTGTCATGAGCATACTCGATTACCTTGTCATCTGTGTCCGCTACCTCATTCGTGATCGCGAGAGAGCTGAATTGAGGAATTTGTGGGATGAAATAAAACGTGTCATTGGTTCAGAGAAAATAGAATGGAGATAAAGGCTCAAATAAGAATGTAGTAGCGTTCTGAAGTGAAAAGTTTGAACAGAAGGCGTGGTGGGGTGTGTGGGTAATTTTAGAAATAAGAGAAATAAATGCTTACTGGCGTTGAAGACGGGAGTTGATTCAGACCCATTTTTGTCACTTTTATGGTCATCTCCTCCAAGAATTGCACTCACGCTAAATTTCAACACTGGCTTCCTACTAGTACTACTGGGACTGGTACTACTATTATTATTGTTATTGCTCGTATCCTCACATTTGTTCTTGATTTCACTCGCAGAACTTGACTTGCATCTCACAACACGACAAGTACAGTTTTCCTCACGATTTGGACGAGAGTCAACTCTGTCATTACAACACCCTGTGACCACTCTCGAGGAACACTCATTCACCGGCGGACTACTATTTCTACTCAAACATACACAATGCGGAAAAATTGACCCACTCCCTCGACCAACATGGCTACTGTGGGACTCAAGAACAAATCCAGAGTGTTTATTCTCCCTAGAATTACAACGTCTTTCCTCTTCAAATGTGTAGGATGCAGTGATTCCCACCGTCAAAGATGTTCCACCGTTTCCTGTTCACAATCAAAATAAAGGGTCAAACTTTTGTCTTGTCAGAAGTATTAAGGTTGGAGTGAGAAATGAGTCAAATGCAATGATGGAACATGTGTACCCAGATTGTACTACACATTTAATCATGTAGATTCCTCTATTCTCCGCTCATTCTTCAAGAAAGAGAAAGTTTGGAGAAAGAAAGACAAACCGGTTCCAAGCCCTAAAGGACTCGTTGAGGGCGTCAATGGCGAGGTTCCAGGAACCAAAATAGGGGATAGACTGTCATTATGATTAGGTGGTGACATCATCGCCGGTTCAGTCTTCAAAGAACAAGGAATTGGCAGTAAATTCATTCCGTGCTCTCGCCCATTAGCACGCAGAAGATTTTCCATAAAAAATCCACCAAATCCACTTGTTTGAGTCTGACCCTCAGAAAGATTTCTTAAGACGGAATTGTAGAGTGGTGAAGGTCCCAACACATTTGGGAGCATTCTAACACAACCTGTCCCCAACAATTCCGCAATGTATTTTCTTTTGAATTCGACTTTCTCAATTTTTAATTTTTATCAGATATCCCCTCAAAATTAAACAAAATTTGATTTCGCCGATACTTTTGAGTATATAAATTGAATTGAAACTTGGCAAAGCGGGGGTCATATTATGAGGTATTTGTTTTAGAATTGGTAGAAGTGTGTGGGTCGACGAAAGAAAGTTGACTAGGAAGTTGACGGGAGGAAGTGGAAATAGTCTATGAGTGCGGGTCGTGGTGGATAGCGGAGGAGAGATCCCAGACTCGAGACACTTCCCGTCCTGTACTCATTGATTTCCCCGAAAAGTCCCACTTTACTTACCCAGGACTCTCCCTTCTAAACCCGACCTCATTGGTCCATCCTCCTAAATTCGGTTAATTTCGGCCTACACCTTCCTTCCTATCCATCATCAGTATCAGAATCAGGTACTAGTAGTCTGCGCCGAACGCACAACTTGTACACTGGAATTTACGAGGGGAATTGAGACAACATCATATTGTTGTAACCTAATCATAATCTCAACCTCATACATGCAAAGGATTTCAACATCACAACATGTCGTATTTCTATTCTTTCATCTTCAACATCAGTCCGTCTAAAACTATCTTTCATGTCATCCAAAACAGCAGAAGCGATCATTCTACCGCCCTCCAAGTTAAGACGTTCACTACCTGTCACAGTTTCCTTTCTTCCAACCCTCAAATCCAACACCTTTCATAATTTTCCACTTTGTAATAATAAACTCATTAATTCACATTCTCGCGTAAGTTGTAGTCAAATATGACACGCGATTTTTGTAACCAACCGGTTAGCTTTCCATTACACCGGGGGAAGGTAGCGGAAGTGCTTAGCAAAAGAAATCATCAAAGCAACCAATACACCATATGCACCCTAGAGATCGTCGAGATGTTCGCCGGCACGCGGAAGTAAAATAACATAGGGGCTGACATCCTAATTTAGGGTTGTCAGCAACACCCAATAAATATTTATGACTCGGGGTTAGAGAATATTGTACTGAGATTCGGTTGTTAATAGGTATAATGTTTTCAAAATTGTTAGTATTATGGTAGTCGTGTAAGTACTATAGACTTAGAATTCCGAAATTTCTCGGCTTCGTGAATGAGTACTTGGTGGAAGGTACAAAACGTTATGGTACACTTTCCATCAAGTACTCACTCACCAAGCCGAGAAATTTCGGAATTTTAAATCATTTTACTTCACGTAGCATACTTATGCGAGTGATTGCAGAGGTAACGACACGTTAATAAAAAATACAATTCAAATCAATCCAATCCAATCGGGTAGTTTTGCAAAGAGAATGACTTAACCTTCAATTTAGTCTATGGAAGGAACCCCAAGTAGCAAGAAAAACAACTGTGGAGAAAAGTCTCCTCAAAGTAACCACTACACCGTGTCTTCCCGAGCGATCAAACCCCTCACGGGAGTGAAGTAAATAGCAAGGGTTGCCTCTACTATCATTCTAGAACAGATTAGTATGTTCAGTTCTGTAGAAACAGACGAGCTTTAGTCGACTCATTAATGATTAAGGTACGGCGTTTACTTCCTTACTGATCGATTTACTCCAATCGTTTACGATGATATATTTTTTTCATCATTCGTCCTTATGAATGCATAACTTAAGTTATCACTCAATTGTTTATGAGTGATCTCTGACCGTGTGAAAGCTTAGTTGGGAATAAAATGATGTTAGTGTTGAGTTCTAGTGGTATGGCTGGATTTGACTATCGGCTTCTAAAGGAATGAGTTGACGTCCGTATGAGACATAGTGAGGAGGAGACCACAAAGATTTCAAATGTGAAGTAGAGAAGAAAAGAAGCAATAAGAAATTGGAATGGGGAAACCAGACGTCGACACTCAGCATGAGATGAGAAAGTGAGGAAAAAAGAAAGAAAGAAAGGGAGAGGATAAAGAAGATAGTTTTTGTCAAATGCTAACCAGCAGCCCTGATCTCAGATCAGAGCTGAGTAAGGCGTAATAGAGTTTTGACGGGAAAAAAAGATTTAGTAAAAAAAGTTTTTAAGTGAAAGAAAAGAAGTGATTGGGAAGGAGGGGTTTTGAGAGTTGAGAAAAAGTTTGTGAAAGAAATGAGATGGGCTTAATTTTAATTTTGAGAGAAGAATTTTCTCAAGGGGCTCATTGTTTTGTGGAAGAAGAAAGAGAATAGTTTTGTGTGGTGATGCGGGAGAAGGCCTGAGGACCAAAGTCGTCCCTCCCAGATCCACTATGATCCTCATGCCTGTCTGCGTGAAGTGAAGACAGAGACTAAGGAGGAGGGAGAAAAAACTTAAGAGTCTAATTTAATCGCTTAATGGAATAATTTTTCGCGATTTAGATAAACCACATGCCAAAAACACTGATGTCTTGGATAATTAGCCTTCCTTTTATTCCCTCCGAGCACATGATGATGGCTCGGAGGAACGAAAAATATCTTAATTTCATTCTCTGATGATCTAATTTTCTTTCTTTCGTGCATATTTCATGAAATATTGCCTCAATGGAGTCATCACTCCATAAAATTCCGCAATTCCCTTCCCATTATCATCAAGAAGTAAATCGTCATGGAGGGAATTTTCTTTATTAACTCTTATAAGTGTATATACATAGCGTATAGGGACTTACCTTTTTGTCGATATTTCATTTTCATGGTTATACAGCTCTTTGTAATTTATTTCGAAATTAATTATTTAAGCCAAAATTATTTGTATTACCATTCGAAGATAAACAATGAACATACATGAATGCATTTGGCAAAATACGTAAGTGAAGAATCCATTCCAATCCAATCCAAACTAAACGATCCTACTGTCGACCTATCGGTGTAAGCGTTATACAGGGTGGCCAGTATGTATTTTCGTATCTGTGACTGAGGAAAAACAAGTGCTGCGATAAAGCGGAATACATCGTCGGAAAGATCAACTCAAACTGGAACTCTGGCCAAAATTCCAGCCTCTTTGAGGAAGATAAAGAGTTGCTACTCTAACGTTTTTCGATCGATTTCATATTTGACTGTAAAATTTGGAATAACTAACTTCGCACCACCACCATCCTAGTTACGTGTCCTGAAAATTTTAAGATATGGATCGATCAATTTTGAGCAGGTCGGTTTTTCTTCAAAATTTCATTTTGTTACGGGATTCATGCATTTTCAAAGAAAGTGAAATTATGAGCAAAATTCGGTTTGCTTGTAATTGGTCGATGGTCGATTGGATTCAAATTTTTTAGGAAGAACTAGCGAATGAGTGATGGTGAATTTACTTGTGAGTAAAATGTGAGCGCTTGTAAATGCGAGTGGTTATAAGTGAAATCAATTATCTGTTGAAAAATGTCAAAGAAGTAACTTTTTGGCCACTGTGACTTGATCATTCCGAAGATGTATTCCGCTTATCCGCTTGATTCGAGCTTTCTGAGTTAAAGTTTGCAAAATACATACTGGGCACCTTGTACATAAATCACGTACTGGCAATTCTCCATTTATAATTATTGAACTTTCTAGAAAATAACAAAACGTTTACACCACCGAATAAGTACTTACTGTTAATTCCACGTGTTCCATTTATGTTTTACGCTTTTTTATTTACTAAATAAACAAAAAAGTCTTAGGAAACGTCGAACTCTTTGATGATGAGAGGTGTAAGGGGTTAGTTATGTATAAATGTGTGGTAAGAATCACCTCGTCATCATTAACTAATCAATGTAAGATTTTCCATGAGATCACTGTGCTCCGGAATAGATGGATTTGTCATAAGTTGGCGTTGGTAACGGATATAAAAGATTAGATTATACATTCATATACTTATATGTATTAATACTTCCGTACATATTGCCGCTCTTGAGTGGAGCCCAATGTGAGTTTTATTACTAAAGTTGTAATAAATCGAAGGAACAAAGAAAGTGGGTAACACATGGAAGGAAAAAGTAAGTACTCAAATCTTTCACCATCCTTTTTCCATTATTTTCTAGATCTAGTGCTAGAGTAATATGAAGGAGAGAAAAGTTTTTGTTTCCAGCTCTGTGAGTTTTTGACTTCTCAAAACAGATAATTCTAAAGCCTAAACCATAAGGCAATCTAGCTTGGCGGTGTTCTAAACCCTACTCCTGTGCTATTCGATTCTATTATCTATCTCTCTATTCATCTCCTAACTTAGTCTGTGCTCTGTTGTCCATGTAGCCCTGTATCGGATGACATTTTATGGAGTTTAAGCAAATGAATTTTGATCTATTTTTCTTCTCACACTGATTTTGAACAGTCAGTTGTTTCTAATGGTTCAATCCGCCTTATGTGGTGCATCCTCGCCTCGTCCCTCGTCCTTATTACAACACTCTTCTCATCTCCCTGTCATCTCAGGCTGTTCCCAGTACACTTTCTCCCACAATTATTCCACAGTGGGCAGATTTCTCTCTCGCCTAATACAAGTTAGTCTTTCATGTGAACTGACGTTTACTAAAACTTTTCGTTGATTTTAAAACTGGATTTTTTATAAAACATGAATATAAATCAAACTGTGCTTTGGAAATAATATGCATAATAGAAATGCATCATGCCCCATCAGGTAACTTCAGTTTAAGCTTACCATAGCGCTCCAATTATCTCGATAGCACTACAATAATTAACGTTAACCAATTCTTTTGAAAAGAAGAGTCGCGTCCTGTATTTTACTGAAATCGACAATAGTGGCGTGCCGTCGAACCTTAAATCATTAATCAATAAAAAGTATCACGACAAAGTATAAATTTTTAAGGGGTCCAATTGTTGCTGTCAGTCAACATGAGAGTTCAAAAAGGTGATAAAGTTGTGTAGGGTGTTTATCTGTGATGGAATTACACTACGCTACGGTTTCACGGTCTAGACCATTAAGAAGTTCAAATGTTCTGAAGGATAGGTGTCGGAAGAATTGAAAAATCATGTGGGATCTTGTATTTAGCAAGCAAATCTAGACATGACAGAGGGGTTGAGCAATGCAGGAAGTTCTACTTTGAAGCATGGACCCCCCGCCTCCAATGTTGATTTTCCATTAATCACTTACCATTGATTTAATTTATCGGGTTTAGTTTGGGGCTTTAGTGGGCTCTCCTATTAATTCTTTTTTATATGCTCCCCATAAGTACTGTAATACCCCTGTCTCCCTTCATATGTACTTATGTGTGTGATATTATGGCTACGGATTGTTCATTTTCTTTTTAATCCAATACAATGCCTGAAATGTTATACATTCTGCCAAAAAAGTAGTGGACCAGCAATCAAATATTCCATTCTTTTATTTTAATTTTAATTTTAGCTTTTAGATGCCGTATTCGAATCTGACTTTTTTCATTTTTGTGTTCGTATGATATGAAATGTAAGAGCTTATTGTTAAAAAAGTGCTAGTTAGAATTTAGCTTTGAAGTAGTAGTGTGTAGACTGCCCGGCTTAAAGAACACTTCGGTGAAAGCAGTTTGACAACTGAATAAAGTACAGGGTCACGCATAACCTTTGCACCCCCTGCCCAGCGCAATCTGGGGGAGTCGGACACAAAGTGAGATATGCATTTTGTAGAGAATGTTATGGAGGATCTAGGGAGCTATACTGCTTGCAAATCGCGCGTAGCGGCGCTGATGAGCGTTTAACTAAAAAACGTAATGAAAAAACGGATTTTCAACGGCATTATGGCAAAAACGGGCCCAAAATAATTTCTTTCAAAAAATCCACAGATGCTATTTTTTTGCAATATTTTTTTCCAAAATTTTGTTTGACCGGTTAGGAGAAAGTCAATTTTTTTGATGGCAAGGTCTTTGGACGGAAAGCTCTTGATTTTTTTTCACCAAATTGAACTGGAAGCGAAAAATCAACTTTCTCCAAACAAGTCCGACGAAATTTTGAAAATAGCATCAGATTATTGCAAAAAGATAACATCGGCGGATTTTTCGAAACAAATTGTTTTGGGCATGCCGATCATGCCTATTTTTACTTAAACGCTCGTCAGCGCCGTTACGTTTTTTCAAGATTTTAGGGTTTTAGGATTTTCAAGCGGAATACTATCTCCCTAGATCCTCCATAAAATTCTGTATAAAATGCATATCTCACTTTTTGTCAGACTTCCCCGGGTTGGGATGGCCAGGGCGGGCAATGGTTATGCGTGACCCTGTATGTCTATCTATCTGAATAAAAGCTATTTGGCTATTATGAAAGAATCAGAACTGGTTCAAAATAAATTCACAATTAGTTGTAGTTGGTCGTCATTGGACCGGACATTATAAATGCGAAGTTCTGGATAATGATCATTCAGAATATGTTATTTCAACTGGGATTTCTTTTTCAGTTTTCTCTCTCAATTGTTTTGGATTGAACTCTACGAAAGGATCTCTTACATAGAATTAGATAATAGGAGGCGAGGTGTGTGTGTGGCCTTTATGCGGGGTATCGCGGCATCAGAGACCTGAAATATGTTGTTTTACACTCGGAAACCCCAGAATAAAGGGCACAAATGTTATTTTGGAGGCTTAGACACGGGTCATACTACATATAATAGCATCTCTGAGCATAATAAGCTGGATGTATCAATCAAAGGGTTGTAACCTATTCTGTCCGCTCTTTCGAATATGATCATCCATCCAAAATGATTTCCAACGTACACATGAGCGTTGTGTGTGCCTTAGCAAGACCAGGCCCACCGTCACCCATCCAAATGCCTTCGCGCTCTTTAACTTCCTTCTGGTCCTAAATTCTCCGATTGAGACACTAATGTATGCTTAACCTTTTCTCAGTTTCGAGCAAGAATTTAAGCAGTTTCTGGGGGTTCATCAGGAAAATAAATTCAGATGGGTCGTAATATGAACTTGTAAGGGTAAAGAAATAACCTATGCTGTGTGATATTAGATTGGTTTCGTATTTAGTGATTCGACCCAGTTACTCTGAAGAAAACAAGCGGCGATTTTATTATAAATCGAACAAAAGGTCGATTGCTCTTTTCGGCATCTCAAAATACACAAGTACTATGTGGGTGATTGGACTAAAGGAAAGGATTGCCCGACGCCTCTTCATACGGATTCTTACATCGTAGATTCTGCAGGACTTTATCCGAATCCAATGAGGCCCTAGACAACATCGCTGCTAAATATGGATGTTCTGATATCGATAATTACATTTTCTAAATAATGATTAGAGTTTAACGTCCGGCAATATGCACAAGTGCTAAATCGCAGAAGATATCTACAATGTAGATGCAATCTTGATGACCTATGGAATTAATAGGCCAATGCATTTTCCAGATCTAACTTGTTATAATCACCCCAACTTAAGGAATTCCCCTGATCAAGTCTACATAGTAAATCTCACTATCGGTCAATCTAGTAATATTTACCTTTGCCTGTTTATCCATCATTCGAAATTCTAATTACCATCTTTTGTGGAATCAGAAAATTACTGACAATACCATTGAAAAGAAAAAATAATACATAGACTGAGTGACTGCATGGGGAAAGCAAGTCAGAATTGAACTCTCCAGTCGGCCCAAGGAGTGTACAGAGTCAAGCATAACCTTTACCCTTCCCTTTCGTCAGGTGAAATAACCGGTAGTCGGAAAAAAGGAGATATGTGCATTTTGTAAAGAATCTTAAGAATCCAGGGATCTATTCCACTGAAGACTCCGATACCCGTAGCGGCGCTCACGAGCGTTTAAGTAAAATAAACCGCATGAAAAGACTCCCAAAAGTGGGTTTCACTTGACAAAAACATGCCCAAATTTTTTTAAAAAATATGTCAATGATACAATGTTACGCAATTTCTAAAATTTTGTTTGACCGGTTTGGAGAACACTAATTTTGGACTGGCAAGGTATTTGAAGAAAGAAACCAGATTTTTTGCTCCCGATGGCTCGCCAGCGAAAAATCAGCTTAATGACCAACCGGTTTGAAGAAATTCGATTTTCACTTCAAATTGAAATATCAGATCATTTTGCCCAAATCTGTCGACAGTGAAGATCGAAGAATTTGACAGGTTCTCCAAAACTGTCAAACAAAATTTCAAAAATTGCATAAAAATATAGTAAAAAATATAGCTTAGGCATTGTCGACAAATATTAATTCGGACGTTTTTATCAAAAAATAATTTTTAAAAGCCGACTTGATGCTGAGTGTAAGTGTTGCCGGTTTTTTAATATATTTTTATTTCCTGTTTTAATGTTACTCATACACTGGTTCATGGTGTCTCTGACATGGCAGATATTTCTAATGTCCCCTGATATCATTCGATAAGCAAGTCCTATGGTTTCTACAGTATTACTTCCAAATGGTTCAACTCGTAAAGTTGTTTGACTAAATTCGTTCAGTAATGTAATTGCTGTGAATATTTTGAATTTATAGAAAATACTCATGCGATTTGTTTTATTTGGGAAAATATTTTAACCAAAGGTAAAAGTTAAACTTTAGATTAAACTTAGGATAAAACTAACGACATAACGAGAAAATACATAGGAAGGGAGAGAAATTAGTAAAAAGTCGAGCCGAGACTCAAAGAATGGCTTTTATGTTTACCCCTGTGTTTATGCCCATCTGTAAATAATAGTGACCAGCAATAATTATTATGAAATGCGGAGGAGCGCGTGAATAGCGCGACCGATTTATAAATAGGATGTGCACGGAAAGTACATTGTACTACGACTCCGAATACTTTTTTATTGCAATGAGATACGAGATTGAATGGGGATTGCACATAGATCCAAATAAAGTATCCGACGAGTAATAAAATGAAGGTTGAGCGTAAAAAATTGAGTCAAAGTTGTCTTTAAAGGTAGACAGAACAGAGGATGGATGCTGTGTGGCCTGGGTGTTTTGACGGAGGTTTATTCAGACAGGGTGAATCCTTTTGTCTCTGAACAATAGGATTAGGCGTTAGCAGATGACAATAATGAAAGTACGAGACTTATTAGGATTTTATATTGGCTTTATTTGTGTGGTCTCTGTGTGTCGACCCCTCCTCTCGTTCCGCATTTAAAAATTACATCAAAAGGGACAAAATTTCATGGTTGGGGTAGTTTGGGTCCGGTGCGACTGCTACTCCTGCTAGTGTAACATTTGGAATGGATTAGAAGAATATCAAAGCTCTTCTGTCATCATCATAAGGGAAAAACTATCATTCATTCATATCATGGCCATGCGGTGTGGTTCAAACAACGCCACTGACTAACTGATTTTCTGCATTGCATTCCATTATCCTTTCCCAACCATTCATCCTTTTCCCAAGAAACTGCATGGAATTCAGTCTAGTTTTCAATTGCACACTTTTCTCTGGTCCCACCAACCAAACTAAACTCCAGTTATTCCATGGACTCCGACTCTGAGGAAATTCTATGTAGTTCTCCGACTCAGCCTCATAATATCTGGTCTTTTCCGGAACGCTATGAAGTCGAAGTATGACAATAATGGAAATGTCTGGTGAGAGCGATGATAGGAGATGAAGTGAATTCACATCAATAAAACCTAGGAATTGTATTTTCCTTTTTCAATGTGGGATGATGGGAAAGTTGGATAACTCACAGCATAGCACTGCTGACTGCTCCATCGTCATTTCAGTCGGACTTTCTGGTTCTCAAAAGTGAATCATGTTGAGTCAAGTCAAGTCAATGGCCATGCCAATACCAAGAACCAAGTTTTGCTACAGAATAGGATACAGCACATACATATAAGGATGGATGAAGAAAGCTGAGGTGGTTGGTACAAGAAGGAGAACAAAACAACAAAGTTTTGTCATAATGTTTTTCCATAAAAGCAATCGAGTTATTCATTTCGAAACCTTGGTTTCCTCTCCCGACTTTCAGAGTGGATTTGGAGGTTCGGTTGTAAGGAAAAAGGGCTCTCTTGTACTTCTATTCCTCCGAAGTCGGGAGTAGCGGGATGGATTTTAGCCGCTCTTCTCTTCTGGTCCCGTATCTGGTTGTGACGTTTCCTCGTGATATATGCATCTCTTCCATTCTGCTTTCCTCTTCCCACTCCCATGCTCACTTCATTCTCCCTGATTGACTCTTTCTACCAAACATTTTGAATTTTTTAGCTCTCCTCAAATAAAAAATCGCTATTGATCTGCACATAGCAAGCACCTTCCAAACACCCGTCACTTTATAAAAATAACCCTTTAACCAACTTTATCCTCATGTGAAGTGAACTCAGTGAACTTTATATATCTGCAATGAATGATCTCCAGGTTTGACGTTAAATGTTGTAAAATAATATTACGAGATTTATCTCCATGTCTCCACTGAAATTCTTCCCGACTATTCCTGTGGTGATATCTACTTAGACCAAATGGAACTCTACTCACTAACTACAAAAATTTTGGATGATGATGGCACTGTATCGTCCAAAAGAACTGGCTGATACCAGAGCCATCGTAGTATGATAGAGCAGGTCTGCCCTCTCTAATCTCACTATACTGGGGTTCAATCCTCGGTCTGGTAATTCCTGAGCTTGAATCTAAAAAAAAATGTCTCTCTCTCTCATAAATGGGTGTATTTTTTTTATAAAGAACTGGCTGATTTGAGTGATATTTTATTAGGGTCTAATGAAAGCGGCAGCACTCAAAACAAAAAACAAAGAAAACAAACAAAGAAATCAGGACGATTTAAACAATCTAAAAAACATGTGGATTGTCTGTCCCTTTGACTCGGAAGAGAAATGATCTGAACATTCTCCAGAGTTCAAGGCGGAATTCGGAGTGTTGACCGGGTCAGGTTTAGGAGTGGAGCATCCAATATCCACATACTTTATAAAGTTGACAGCATCAAAATCCGGGTTCTACAGATAGGAGAGTTTTGTTGCCAATGTTGTAAAACATGTTATACTTACAATTAGTACATATTTGACAGGATGGATCTGTGAGGTATATTTGGTACAAATCCCTCAAAAGAGTCGCCGGTTATTTGCTCAAGCTTAAACCCAACGATGAGTAAAGCAACTACTAGTTCTAGTCTGTAGTAGTTACTTAGGACCACGAAGGACCAATTGGATTTGATGGAAATGGAAGTCGTCCAAAAAGGTTTCTTTCGTACCCACACGTGTTTCCTCTAAACGGTTCGATTGTGAGGAAAAGTAAACAATCACCCTAACCTGACATTAGCACTCTCTCTTCGAGTGGAGGACAGGATAAATAGATACATAAAACACATGTCATTTCATCTCTTCAAAAACTCCAAACCGCAAACTGTTTACACAAAACTTTCTCTCATAATTACTACTTCCCATGTATGCATGTAGGACCAAATTACGAATGCGTCTGATTGAATAAAGTTTCAGCGGGTTGGAAGCATTAGGTGGTTGGAAATATTTCTATTCTGCAACTTAATCGTAAGCACGTTCGAATTTGGAAATTACCTTCCGCATCCATTAAAATAATCGGTGACAGTCGAGAGGAAAGTAGAACAAAGAAAAAGGTGAATATGTTTTGTGCTCCATGAAGTTAATTGGCCTGATGAAAGGTCTACACTACATAAGGGACGAAAGGGTTAGCTCAAAATTGGCAACAATAAAAGGACTCTAGAAACTTGTATTACGTGTTTGAAAATAAATAAAAATGGGCCGAGGCAGACATTTGGCCGTCAGAAGTCGAGTGGTATTCATGTTCATGGACAGGATGACTGGAAAGGTGTGAGTGAGAAGTGTTTGTGGAGATTCACAGTTAAACAACAATAGAAAAGGGTGACTGAGGCAGCATGGAGCAAAAACGAAAGATAATTTGACAAAAGTGACAAGTTTCAAGTTTGATTTGACCAGAGTTAGTCGAAAATATTTTTTCATCTAACAGTCACAGCCAGAGACACACTCGAGAAACTAAATTCGTTGCAAATATCAATTTTCCATCAACGAAAACCTTTTCATTCTGAGTCATTAATAATTTTTCCATTCAACTCGGTTGGTCCTTACGTGCCCTTTCTCTTGTCTCGAAAGAGGATGGAGTTCTATAATACAGCTCTACCAAGTGTGCTTATATGTATTATACTCCGGCTTGGATTTTTAGGCATTACATAACAACTCCAGAATCTCACTCACGGAATTGTCATGCATTCATTGGCCATCATTCCATGCCTCCAATTACGTTATTTAAGGTTGAATGAACAGACATGTGCGTATAATTTAGGGTTAGGGCTCTAATATACACGACTGTGTTTGAGCTTAACGCTGTCGAAGGATCTGCAGTCGTATCCAATAAGTTCATGGGTAAAACAACGTAAAATGTCATAAATGAAGGAATGAATGATTGTGTATTTTTATTATTTAAGTGTTTTTTAGTTAGTTGAGTGAAAAGAAGTGCAATGGTGAGGAAAATGAGTATTATGCGGCTTACCCATTACCCAATCTAACAGAGCCAAGGAACACCCAGTCCAGACTGTGTAGAAAAGGAAGGTTAGGTAGAGAATCATGTTTTAGAAATTAGGGTAAAAAGCTTCATTTTCACACACAGTCTTCCGTCAAACCCAATAAAACGGAGTTGGGGAAGGATGGGGGATTTCAGAATTAAACTGAATAGATTCAATAGGAATAAGGTGTGGAGAGTATTTGGGGAGTTTTAGGTTGCTGACATGATTGAACGCTTTCATTTTTCAGTAGAGGCAAAGTTGACTTGTCATTAGCACGTCAAGAAATAATACTCACCACTACTAGTATTGCCGTTTAGAGTTTTCCTAACGAATTGTACAAAATGTACAAAGTGATGATTTGCCACACTTATTACTTAAACTAATATGAACTATCCACGTACCGACGGGATGGTCTTTGGAAATGAGAGAAACATATGACGTAAGGCACGGCGAGAACTAGTAAAATCCATTTGTTGTACGGGCTTAAAGTCTCTCTAACACATACTCACACAGATGACATAAATCCATCATCAATCACCCTATCAATCATCTTCTGTCACCCAAATCCGTTTATAGTTTGACGCTTGACTCAATGCCACCAGGTCTTCCGTCTAAATCATAAATACATAGTGGGACTTCATTTGACCCCAACCTCACTTTAAAATCACTTTTACACAATCATCATTTAAGTGTAATCTGGTCCTTAGTTTAGTACCCTGGCTTCTGCCAACATGGATAGTAGTTTTTCTTTCAAAGTACGACTATCTCTGCAATTGCGATTTGTGATGCAACGAATATTCGTCAGGTTTGAAGGCCGGATGTTAGTACTAATCGTTCTCCAAATTTAAGATTGAATATTCGATATTTTTTTTGCGAAAACCGGAAAATATATAAAATAGCTCATATAATTCGATACATCACTAATTCAACAAACAACACCGAACACTTCGGTGAAACCGGTTTGACAATTGAATAAAGCATATCTATCGATTATCTATCAAATTGACAAATTATTGAAGTTATTGTTTGTGGACCAGATCAAAGAGAACTTTTCAGTACCCATTGTTCTTTGTATAAGATAAATTATTGCGGGAAATATCGGATGCAGTATTTCCGGTATCTATTATATTGAGAAACGCAAGGTAAATAAAACAACTCCCTTATAGGTAGGTTAGTACTGAAAATAATTTTCAAACTCTCCATTCTTGCAATGGATGAATTTTCGACGGGCAATCCCGTAGCAACCTAATATGAAGTGCATGGATTGCATGGGGCATTTTTAACCTCTGAAGTCATTTGTAAACAACTTTGGTGCTTATTGGAGAAACCTGTTTCCCATTGTCGTAATAAGCACCAACGGATAAATAACAACTCGTTGACGTCGGTTCTGGCATACCTCTTAGAGAAGGCGTAGTCAAGGTTCCTTGGAGAAACGGATTACTAGGAATAGAATCTAAGCTTTAGCAAATATTTCTCTGGTAATTTATTACTAAAACTCTTCTCCGTGATTGTGTAACACTCACCGATGGATCAATTGGGATTTTTTCCTATTGTTGTGAGGAATGTTGTGCTTTTGCCTGTGAATAAACAAATCTTGAATCTTGAATCTTGGATAATTTTGACAACTAGCAGGGAACCCGCCCGACGGGCGGGTTTCCGCTATCTCCCCAGTTCCGCTGCAATCCGAAGTTGTTTATTGCATTATGTACTTTTGGGATCCCGAAGGTGCCCATGAAAATGACATGTCACTTGGACTTATTGAAGCATACATTCAAACAGGTCACCTGTCCAGGTGATCAACATATGACATAACCTATGCGCGGCGAATTGGTATTCTGAAAGTTTTAGCTATCAATCATAAGAATTGGACCAGCAGCCCAGAAGCAGACAGAGGATACTCGGGCACACGGTCTGTACATAAACAGACCGTACATTTCAGAGATAAAATATAAGACTAACATATGGCATATCGAATAGAAATCCACCTAATATCCCCTTGAAAATGTCACTCGGTCGTACTCAAACATGACCTCTAGAGGTCACCTATCCAGGTCAAAGGTGAATTGTCATATCAACATCTGCCTACCCTATGATCTGTGCAATTGTCTCTTGAAAATTTTGAGCTACTATTCATGAGAATTGGTCCAGTGGTTCGGGAGAAATATAGAGGACAGACAGACTGACTGCTCGTGCGCAGAGTGCTCGTTAATATAGGTATAGGGATATAAAAAATGGACTTATTGGTAGGGCTCGGACAGTCCCGGTCCTGGACCGGGACCGGATCGGCGGTCCCGGCCCCGGTCCAATGTTTTTTAGGACCGGTGAAAACGGTCCGGTCCCGGTCCAGCGTTTCAGACCCGGGATTGGACCGGACCGGTACATGCTAATTAAATGTACATATATATACGGTCCAAACCCCGTCCCAACGTCAGGACCACCGGTCCGGTCCCAGCCTCAGGACCGCCGGTCCGGTCCTGGTCCTGCCCTCAGGACCGGACCGTCCGAGCCCTACTTATTGAGTCCTCTATGAGACTACCGAAACGTGACACTTTGACATATGTAATTCGTCTTCAGTGAATTCAGCGTAATTGTTTATTCAAATTGATGTATGTCATACTTTTAGTGTAGCCCTGGAGCCGACCTAGCCAAATTGAACAAATTCCATTTCAAAGTTTACAGTCCCTTACCACAAAACTACGATTTTGTCAGATTTGTCAACTTTTCTCTTTCCAGACATTAATGTCGAATAGAAAACCAATTTTTCAAAGTACAGCATTTTACATAATACCACCTCATTCGCGGAAACAAACGACTGCAGCACGGCTGTGCACATTGTATTTTGTCGTAACATGATCAATATGTAATTCGCTGTCTGATTAGGCTGGAATCATGCTTAAATGTGTTAAAATTATCGATGTTATTTCCGAAAATGCGTGCTCTTCAATTCAATACATGAATAATGTCTTCAGTTTTTTTAACCGGCTCACCCCGGTTCGGCAGCCGGCGAAAGAACCCTTGAAACATGTAATAATTCTTGTCAAACGGATTTCAAATTGTCTTTACGTACATTCAAATTATCTGTAAGAAATTGTCGATGATGTATTCAAATGGTACATTATTTCTGGAATCACCACAGATTAATTCATTGTGGTGTTCTGCATCGTATTCATTATAAAAATTGGATACTTCCGTATTAATAAATTAATAATACCCATGATATTGCAGGATTTCAGTCTGAAAGTCGGGAAAGTTTGGGTACATATTGGTGGAACTAATACCCGGGAAAATAGTTAGACTAACCCATATGTTCCATGATGTTACCGAAGAAAGCCGTCACTACTACTATTTCCTATACGGTGAATACTCAAATATGAGATTATTTTCGAAAGAGAAGCGCATTGTGTGTTCGTTTCGGCGTTTAATTTGAGTCAGTGTAGAGCCGACGAATGCAAATGACAGGTCCTATTAAAGGGGGGAAGTAAAAGGACTGATGTGGTTTAGTGCATGTGTAGTCAAGCGCGCTTAGAAAAACCTTGTGCTTATTCCTCAGCGCACATAACAGCACTCCATTCATATCATCCAAATCTCAGTCCTTCCTTTCAGGCGAAATCAACTAACCCACACGTTATATTTGTGTTTACGATATTGAAACGCCAAGCAATAAGTCGAAGTCGATTTTAAGGACTGAAATCAATAGAATTGATGGGTTAATAAATTTTCCTATTCGGTTTATGAATCCAACACATTTTTTGTCAAATATGACTTGTCCACAGCATCGTCAAGCAAATGAAAACTTTCCAAGTGTGACTTTGGTTTGTGAAAAAAATGTGATGTTTGGCGTCAATAAATACTATCCAAACCAATGTTTACACGACTTCCGTTTGATAGTTTCCGCTATTGTTCAGTTTTGTCCTTGTTCATGGCTAATCCATTATTTTCCGTCGATACAAAATCCTGAAAATTGTAATTTATGTTTTCTATATTTCTTTTGTATTTTCCACATTCTAGGTTTCGAATAATTGATTTTATAAGTAATATAACTCTACTGATTTGATTTTCACAAGGCATAAGCTCATTGACACAAAAGTACGTGCTCGTTGAAATGATGTTGACAGGGCGGGTGAAATGGAATGAACGTCGCCACGACGAATTTACTTTTAGTTTTCTCTTCCTTAAAAATGAAGCCCTGTTTACGGAGAGAGTTCTAGCCATTTCCTCACATTACCTCGCCATTTCCATCCATAAGATGAAGGAAGGTGACTTTCAGTTCAGTTCAGTCGAAGTCTGAACGAACTTTCAATTCCAAACTACCACGTATAATCTAGTTTATCAATAGTCTCCTGAAATACCCATTTCTTTCTTCAACAGCCTCGGCCAAATAATATGGAGATTTACAACATTTTCCACAACACTCTGTCGCAATATTTGAGGGGGAAAATATTAGCCATGACTATAGTTTCCCTCATAAAACCTCTTCGTCAATACATTTGAAACTTCTTCTACAGCTCAACCAGTTTCAACTAACTGAATGCCCTAACCTGCTCTTTTCTCCACTACTACACATTCAGAACACAAATTGACGTGGTGTGCATTCACTCACTGATTTGCATCTGTAATAGTACATCTAAGCACCATAAGCTCTCGTCGACTAAGTTTTCATTAGTGTCCCGTAATGACTTTAGCACTTTTCTCAATCTATTCCATCCTTCAGTTAAACAGCATCTGTGTACACTCAACTTTCTCTTTTTCCTTTCTCCAGGCGAAAGATTAGACTTAATGACGTTCAGCACTCATCCTCCTTCCCCCATTTGCGGATGCATGCAGGGACACGTCCGGTCCATTTTGAAATCAATAAATACATTATACCCCATTTAAAAATTTCCTTAAAAAGTGAATCCATGGGGTGGTTCGCACGCAAAATAATTATGACTACGACTACTAAAGATGGGTTTGAGAAATTGTCGGTTTGTTGACATATGGAGATATTTGAATGGAAATGAAATGAACAAATTCATGTCTCCATTTTTTTCATATAGACACAGCCACACATTGCGTAGTCTGAAGTTGACGGATGTAGATTTGGGTTTTAGATGACGTTTGACGTAAGAAAGGAAATATTTAAAATAGAAAGGAAGTAGGAGTGAGAGAATTTTGAATGAAATATATGGAGGTTTGACTCTAGGTGAGTGCAAGTGATTGGTGGAAACGGTTTTCGACAATTGCTTTCACCGTGTTCCTCCGTCCTCATCATCTTCCTCCTCCTCATGCATGCATGGGTTAGTTGGTTAAGTTGTGAGCGGATTAAAGATGGGTGAATGGATTTTGATTCAAGATTAGATATATATAAAGTTGGGGCGGAGATTGAACAAGGTTTTGGAGACAGACGACAGTAAGAGAGATAGAAATGAAGGAAACCAGAGGAAGGTTAGAAGGGAGTCAGTGGAGCAAGGAAATATTTGATAGAAAATCGACAGAGAATTAGGGTTTTCCATAAAGGGGAAAGGTATTGAAAGTTAAATCTCTTCCGCTATCAGGTTCCGAGTCAAACGCAATGTGTTGTGTGTGTGGAGAGACGGTTGAGGTCACATACGACATAGTCTCCCGGGTTGACTCGGTTGGCCCTGCTTTAAAAGACAGAAGGCATGATTGTAGTTTTACTCCTAGGAGTCCCGGTCCCTGTATACTGGAACTGGAACTGGAGTGCGGAGATGGAACCCGGAGTACGGAGAATTGGAGTGGTCTCTGGTTTCGGTTTCAAGTAGGTAAACAAAATTTTGCAAGTCCCAACTCCCCCTCTTTTTGATAGCACCCATCTGTGTTTGATTGGCGTATAGAGCTTATCTCAAATATGTCATGAACAGTAATGATATTTGTTTTTTTTTCTTCCTGTCTCCATTGGTTAGACTATACCACGTACTCATGAAATATAGAAAAATAAAAATGATCATAAAGGAGACTTCCCCGTAATGTACAAAGCCCGAACTCTTCTGGGCCGAATTTTCATATTGAATTGAAATCATATAATATATGAATTTTTTTATGTACAGGGCGGCGCATAACCTTTTGACGCCCTACTTTCCTGGCCGTACACATTTTTCCTTAAACTTAAAACTAGTACAATGCTCGTATAAGGTAATGCGGCTGACCCATCAGTATGTGGGAAGAGGGACAAAAATCGACTCATAGACAGACGGGAAATCAGAAAGCATTGATTTCCATGGCTTACCCAGAAGACATAACGACGGAAAAAAAATGATCACCGGGTTCGACAGTTTGACACGCTTCCTTCAAGAATAAAACATTGTACTTTAAGTGCTTTGGTATATCCTGTCAAAATCTTCACAAAGAAAAGTATGTTGAATTTTCTCAAAAATTTCTGTAAAGTTTCTGATGGGCACCTCTCAACATTGACGCGGAACGAATAACGCCGGAAACAGCATGCATTTTAACACACGATTTGAAAATTTTCAAAGGGTTTTTTTTATCAAATTAAGATAGGCCCAAAAAACTGTACTTCATTTTTACAGTAAAATATTTTCAGGCCCCACTCAGAGGATGCCAATCTCCTAAGAAAAATTGGTGTCGTGTCAAGGTCCTTGGTTTGGTTTGGGGTTTATTCATTTATGTCATCAATTACTCTCCTCATAACAATGTCGAACATTGATTCATCAATGAGTGCAACTGACCGACAATAGCCGATTATAACCTAGTATATTAAATGAACATGGTACATACCACTTCTTACATATTTTACAACTAATTAACTTAACTAAATAGGGAAAGCGTATGTAACCGACTGCCTAACTGTCACCAAGTAACTGCCACTGATCGCCGAAATGCAAAGGGTTTGGTAATCAGTTGCATAGAATTACTGGGTGGATGTCTTACTTTTGGGTGTGGTGCTTGAGGTGTCTTCTTTCGAAGAGCGCTATTTTTAGCTCATCGCCCATTCACGAAAAAACAAATAGTTTGCATCCACGGGAATGAGCCCCCACCCGAGGTTTATACGCCTTCTCTATTAAAAGATTTGGAGTTAATATTTAATAACCTACAGTTCATGAATAAATAGATAATTATAATATACATTTCTGCATTAACAATTATGGGGATTATAAAGTATATGAGTGATCGTCTTCCTGGAGCTCGGGATTTCCTCCCTAAGAAGATTTTTATAATTTACTATGCCATGAGCGGTTGACCTGAGCCTCATAGTCAATTTATTCCATTCTTTAATACATGCAAATTTTACTGATCTCGCTGTGGCTGCTTGCTGGCTGTTAGCCTCGTATACAGGTCATGCGTATCCCTTGTTAGGGTCGTTACTCTTACTCTTCCCAAGAGAAGATTTTGCCTTTTTTTCATAGTTGAGGTTGTCAGAATAATGAAGAATTTGAATTTGAATTACACGTTCAGGCATGGCGAGATCAAATGGGAATATTAACATTGGGGGAAAATTGGCAAAGCGTACAAGAATCTGCAGGTCTGTAGTGTGCTTTCTCCTCGTGAAAAAAACTTTTCTCTTCTCTGGTAAAAGTAACAACAGTACCAGCAATTATATGGAATCAATTACGTGAAATCTTCTTGGTTGTTTGTTTCGAATCTTAAATAGATTTTTTTTCCTTCGATACACAATTTCTATAGTAAAAACGAAGAACAACTACAGGGTGTCCCAAAAGAATATACCCAGTTTCAAAAATTCACTGTTTCGAAAATATTGAGTAGAATTTCAAAAAAAAAATTATAGAAATTTCGAAAAGACTTACGCACCTGTCAGTCGATACTTCATTTCATGTTTCAAAATTCATTTTCAAAATTCCAAAAATAATTTCGGAAGATTTAAAAATAATTTCCAAGATTTAAAAAATAATTTTGGAAATTTAAAAAAAAAATCAGAAATTTCACAAATACCGGGTCGCGCATAACCTTTGTGCGTGAGAAAAAAATCAGAATTTTCCTTTCAAATTCCCTGGCAGCGAAAAATTGACTTTTTCCAAACCGGTCCTACAACATTTTAAAAATTGCACAGAAATATTGCAAAAAAGATGGCATCGACGGATTTTTCGAAAAAAAATATTTTGGGCATGTTTTCGTAGCAGAGAACCTAATATTTGGGTCCTTTTCATGACGTTTTTTATTTAAACGCTCGTCAGCGCCGCTACGTGCAACGGATTTCCAATCGTAATGGCTCGCTAGATCCGTGATAACATTTTCTACAAAATGCATATTTCACTTTTTGTCCACCTCTCCTAGTTCGGGCTGCCGAGGGGGGTCAAATGTTATGCGCGACCGGGTATTTGTGAAATTTCCAAAATTATTATTAAATCTTCCGAAATTATTTTTGAAATTTCGAAAATAAATTTTGAAACATGAAATGAAGTATCGACTGACAGGTGCGTGGAATTCGGTTTCAAGTAATCGAAATGGCCCATGCCAATATCGTTACTAGGCGCAAAAATGAGAAAGGCCGTTATAGCGAGAACACCTGTCACGAATCGAAAAATGTCAAAATTGTAAAAAAAACAAGTCCTTTCGAAATTTCCATAATTTTTTTTTTGAAATTCTACTCAATATTTTCGAAACAGTGAATTTTTGAAACCGGGTATATTCTTTTGGGACACCCTGATATGACGTCATGAGACCCTGTGAAGCCTCACCTCGATCGGAGTAAGTTCAGGGCTGTTTGTGTTGTAAATATGATAATCTGAAGTGCATCTCGGATAAGACAAACATCTTCTTAAATATCTATTTGTTCGAATGCAATAGGTAGCACGACAATAAACCAATATAATACAAGAAAATATTTGTGATTTGAAAATATTATTTTATTCCGAATTACAGCAGCTTAGCTGATGCAGCTCGATGGATCAGCTGAGACCTTGTCAAATAAATATGTTAAATAAAATTCTTGTGTCAATAATTAAGAACGTTTACAGGAATGTAAACTAATTAGCATTAGATCCGAATATGAAATCACATAATTTCTTTAACCTGCCAGAGGGTATGAGATAAGGCAGGAGCTTTCATATGTTCCTCCAGGAATATTAAAATTAAGTCTCAAAGTTGATTTCCAATAATCAAGAAGGATTATGGAATGAAAACAACAGGTTTACAATATTTTGAACTTTATGTTTCAAAGATCCATGACTAGACTATAGGAATCATAAAATAAAATATATTTGGTACGTCTTTGGAATCATTTAGTCCATCTATAAAATATCTCTACATCCACGGATTCCCATCATACTTTATATTCGCTTATCATGGAATTGGTTTTCTCAGTTGGTATAATATATTTTGTATTACTATTTTAGATTAGCATAAGCCTATTTACCCGAAATCAATTTTACAAGATGCCAATAAATAGCCCATGAGTACAACTACTAAGTTAACACTTCCAATGTTCCAATATTACGGGACATTCTGCCCAAGTTATTTTAGATTAACGTGTTCATGTATTACGAGAACTTTTCAGGGAGAATTAATCAGTTTTCGGTTGCAATTTATAAAGAGCAGGCTTCAGGAATTCAGATACGATTGCCTCGACCATCTCATGGAGCGTTGCTCTTACTTTTTCATAGTCCCTGGAAAGTACAAGTGGGCAGTATTACATGGCTTTGGCATTCACATAATAGAGACAACTCAAATGAGATATAACTCACTTCTCTGCTGGTGGAGCTCGCAATTCTGTATAGTATTTAACCTTCGGCTCTGTTCCGCTTGTTCGAAGAGTAGCAACAAGGCCATTTACGAAAGTGAAAGTTATCATTTGTGAGCTTCTCGAGACTGGAAGTATCGCCACGTTACGAGGTTGCGAGCTGTCATATCCAGTAGTTAAATCTCGTACGCCCGAAATCTCATACTTTCCTTCCATGAGAGAAGTCGGATACTGTGATTGAAAAATAATGATAACTACCTTTTCCTAACGGAGGTGTGGAGAGGTCGAATTCCATTCGACAAAGACTGTCTTTTAGAGGTTTCCTCCAGAGTTAATTTACGGCACAAAATACAAAGTAGGAGACAATACATACTTACATTTGGCTCAGTGTCTATTGTCCAATTGAAGGTTCGAAGATTCTTGAAAAGAGCCTCAATTACTTTTGGTTCTCGACAAATATAGTAAGAGTTTTCGCTCACGTGATAACCGTACCTAAATTGAACAAAGAGCTTTACTCCGGCAAATCCCTGGTTACTGTTATAATTTCACACATATTTAGGATTTTACTCATCATAGAGTTGCATCAATTTTGCATTGAGTGTAAGACCCTTTGTCTCAAGGTAAGCCACAAGCTCAGCAAGTCGAACTCCAGCACTTATTCCATCTTTATCCAATACGGTAGTTCCCATCATAAAGCCAATCGCTTCTTCGAATGCAAAAAGAACCTTCGAACCACTCTTAGCCAAATCGTACGCTTTGTTTCCCATCCACTTAAATCCAGTTAAGGTTTCCTAAGCATTCCATCTTAAATCAGCGGCCACACAATTTGGACAATATACCGTGTGTACTCACAATGAAACGGAATCCCTCTTTCTCAGACATTGTTCTTAGAAACTTGGATGAAACAGTACTTGCAATCATAACGCAATCATCCAGTGGTGCCCTAATATTAGCGCTCTTATACATAAAAATACTCCACCATCCCAAAAGGGCTCCAAGCTCATTACCGTTGAAAATTTTCCACTCTTTGCTAGAATAGAAAAAAACTCATTAAACCTAATATCAAGGGCAAAAAGCAAAGGAGTGCTTACTCTTGTTGTCTTTCAGCAACGGCAAGGCGATCCGCATCTGGATCGTTGGCAAGTATGACAGAACAGCTAAAAGTTTCAGCTGTTTGAATTGCCAAATCAAGTGCACTTTTACCTTCTTCAGGATTAGGAAATTTAACAGTAGGAAACTCCGGATTTGGGTCCATTTGCTTCTCGACCGGAAAAAAACCCTGAGAATATCTTCGGTCAATAAATAGTATTTCTATTCCGAAATCTTTTATTACATGTACCACTTACCTTAAAACCCGCTGTTTTAAAGCCTTGTTTCATATAATCTTGTCCCACACCATGCATGGGTGTGTATGTGAATCTAACCTGACATGCAGCATTAATGTCTGTGTACAGAGACCCCTTTTCAAGTTTCTCATAGTACACCTCCATCACGGTTTTATATGGATCAACAACATTGGGGGTACTTGCTAGTCGACAATCCCAGGCGTTCTCCCACGGAGTCAAATTCAGCATAATCTTCTGCTGAATTTCTTTATCCAACGGTGACACAATCTGTTTTTTATTTATTTGTTTGTTCATTTCATTAAAGCAATAACAAACATAGCCAATAACTGAAAGTCACATTGATCCATCGGTGGAAAATTGGGAAATATAAAGGTGGATTCACATAGATTTCGCAACAGTGGATTTCTAAATGCTACCGCGCCTCAAGTTCTGGTCGCGAATCCCATCGACTTCAATTATCGGACCATTAAAATAGAGAGCATTGATTCACATAAAACCGTTCGTTGCAGCTAGTGTGATAACACAAGAAAGTGGCTTGCTGTATTGTCTCGCCAATTTCAAAATTCTCTTTTTGAAGGGTGAAGCAAATAAAACTCGTCAAGGGTCAAATTCAAACCCAATTTATGATTATTCGAGCCGGTCAAACGTTCCTTTAGCTCGTTTGAAAAGGTGAAATGGAAGACTGATGTAACTGGAATCAATGAATAATATTTGCCTAAACGATTGATTTTTTTAAGCAGTTGAATTATGAATTTCTGGAGTTAATTTTGCATAGGTTAATTGCTAATAATTTTTTATGCAAAGTTCAATTCGCAGTTCAATTTTGACGAGATAAACTCGATGAAGTCAAGAAATCGAATTCTCCAGACTCGCTCACTTTCACTTAGCACCGACATTACATGAGACAGCGTCCTGTGTATGAGCAATGCCTGAGAAATGACACCGTAGCGGACTTAGGTCGCAAAATATCTGGCTCGGCCAGATAGCCGCGACAGACGAATATAAAAAAGTCATGGTTGCGTTTGTCGAGTCGCGGTAGCAAAGCTTAGTGAATGCATCGTAAAAGTAGTTCATTCAGTAAATGAAAAGTTAATTTACCTGAGCACCATTGTTCCAATAAACCTTGTACCCATTATCATCCTTTGGATTGTGGGAAGCAGTAATCATGATTCCCGCCAGACAATCGAAATGGGTTACTGCAAATGGAACGAAAGGCGTGGGACACATTTTTGAGTACAAGTAAACTGTGAATCCTTTCCCGACAAACGCATTTGTCGTGAGCTCAGCAAATCTATCCAAAAAATTTAGTTGCACTTAAAATTCAACTCTATTTCTAATGCAGTATATGTTGTACACAAAATATAAATAAAGAAATAATTTTATATAGACATGTGTAACATTTACAACCAATAAGTGTAAACAAATTCCCTAGCAAGGAGATCCCTTAGTTAGCAAAAAAACTAAAATCGTCCGAAATAATACTCCTCTCGTCTCGTTTTCTCTCAAGTTGACTATTCAGGAAATAAATTCAGAATTGTTAGTTTCTGGCACTGTAAGAAGGAAATCTCGATTTATTCAAAATAATTTAGTACTTGATGAGTATTCAACATTAGAGAATTTGTAAAGAAATTAAATTTTTAGATAACGATGAAGGACAAACTTTAACTTGTCAAAAAACAAGCCAATGCACCGCGTGAATTCATTCAACTTTGCTAATTTTGCCAGAGGTCATTCTAAACCCATTAAGTTAAAAAGTAAGATTAATTTATATGATAGAAAAGCGCGCAAGGTAATTTATTCATAGCGCCTTTGGCCAAAGTTAGAGTCATTATTTTATTTAGCTTTGTTTTCATTCTCGTCTCAAATTCTTCATGACTAACATTGACCGGCATTGACCATATCGAAATATTAGGGGCAAAACCAAGTCTTCTTCCCAGAGGTTCAAAGTGGCTATTTTTGTTTATTTGTAACTATGAGATCTCCTTCAGCAGGGCAAGTAAACAAACAAGGTGTGTTTACTTGCCCTGCTTATTAGATGGATATTATTGATTTGTTCGGCCTCCTTCGTAAGAACCTAAGAGTATAAGTGTCTTATACGGAGGACATTTCGTAGACCCCGGTTACGCTTCTAAATGAATTGCGCATTAAATTGAATTAATTTTTATTTTAATTTAATTTTAAGTGTAATTTTAAATTGTTAGAACGCACTCACCGCCTGGAATTGTGGCGACCATCATAACCTACGACTACAGCTTTCTTCTTTCCATTTGGAATTGGCTTGCTTAAAATGTAGGTAGTAAGTCCTTGTGATGTTTGGATCACAACCAAATCATTCATTGCTCCAAAACCAGGACCCATGACCCCACGTAAACCTGCTGTTCCGAACTCAAGTCTAGTCAACAGCAAAGACCTCAGATTGTCGTATTTCTTCGCATTGACCAAATCTCTTAGATCAGATCGATTTACACCATTCTGAAATTTTAAAAATGAAACAAACTGAGTTGTACAGTGTTAGCAGCTTCAGTAGTAGTTTAGTAGTCTTTATTTAATCAGCTTTTCAGCTTATGAAGTGTATCAGTGATATTAAATTATTCCTTGACTTTAAACATCGCTAACGCAGCGTGCAATAAAGCATAATGACTGTCACAAATGATTTTTCATATTGACATCCCTGTTTAACTTGACCTCAAGCGGCCACCTACTTCTCTAGGGCGTTACCGCTTTCTTTATTCATTAATTAATTTTTACATTGAAATATTTTTACGCAAGTATAATGTGTAACTTTGTGTATTTGAAACCTTCGTGAATAAACAGAATTTGAACAAAAGTAGCAGCAAATGAAAGATTTACATAATTTACAGAATTGAGCGTCGGCTTAGGAGCGCATTTACAATACAAAATAGATTAAAGCAAAGAGTCTGGACGAATCAATCAAGTTGATCCAAGATTTAACGGGCAGAGAGGACCGTTTTGACCAAACTTTTTCGGTGTCGGAGGAACGGCGAAGGTTTGGTCAAAACTTTACATTGACCCCTATGGACGGTCAAA
>JAQGCA010000279.1:0-32734 GCA_034698945.1 Protaphorura quadriocellata
TATTTCAAATGATGAAATAACGACATATCGGTCGCCCTTCTGAGGCAGCCAGGGACGGGATGACTTAAATCCTAGTTTATTTTTATTTATGTTAAAAATTCTGTTAGCCAAACTTTTACAAACATTGGAATAAAAAAAATAACAGATCGTGTTTTTTTATCCATTCATGTAGATATAAAATTTAATGATCGTCCGATAAAATTTTCGGTAACTTTAAAGATTCATAAAATTCAAATTTTGTTTCCAGAATGGAACCCTATTCATAATTGTTTGCATACCTGCCACAGGCACAGGTCATCGCCTATCGTCATTCTTGAGTTCGACTGTAACATGCCGGACGTGGCAAAATTTATCGGTTACCATCCACGGTAACCGTAGACTACAAAAAGGTAAAATTCTAAAATGTCGTGATCATAACTCGCATAAGTTTAATTCTCTTACGACTTGTATTGCGTTACAGGTAAACACATTAATATTTATATTTTGAACACAACCAAGTCAATATTTCTTCACATTCAACTTCAGTATCTGGTTGTGGTAATGAAAGGGGATATTCTGTGAAAGTTCTTCTATGGGTCCCACAAGTTCAGTTCAGATCTTGTTCTTGAACAAAAACTGAGGACTGAAAATTGTCGTCGACATCACATTCTCATACAAAATATGTACGTACAAGTGCGAGTCAATTGAAGTCATAAAAAGGGTTGAGAAAAATCTGCATGTGAAAGCAAAAGTTGCGGTACACGGAGTTTATTAAATTAATGTGTATGAAGCATTTCTATAGACGGGTCAGTCAGACTACACCCATATGTCCCAGGAAATCAGACAAGAGGGTAAATACATGTTCACCTCAAATATTTCTAGATATGTCAAGTTTGTTCCGGGCTGAGTTTGGTTTCGAAGGACACCGCATACACCCTATGGAAAATGTACGCCGTTGGAATTCGCTGGACCTTTTACATGTTGCAGACCTCGGCATCCGGAACTTTTGTGAAGGTCCTATCCCCAAAAGTCTAGCCGTAGGCCGCTAGAAATACACTGGTCTTTGTGTGCGATGACGTACTTTCACTTTGGCTTTCACTCTACGTAATCGCACATGCCCACCTGTGTATTCCAAGCGGCGAAGCGGTTAAACTTTTGGGGGTAGGACCTTCACAAAAGTTGTTCAGGATGCCAAGGGCTACAACATATCAAATATCCAGCGATTTACAACGGCGTACACTTCATAATGTGTATGCGATGTCCTTTGTATAATTTCATCTCGACATTTCGAACCACACAAAGTCAGGGCGTAATTTGAGGAAACTCAGGGTTATTTTTGACACAAAAATTAAATTTACTAAGCGTGGGAGTGGAACACCTGAAATTTTTGGAATTCTCTGATGAAATAGAAAAATTATGATACGAGCAAATTCCGGAAACCCCGGTTCTATAGATTTGTACACCAAATTGGAGTGACTTCTATGTGATTTGTCTGACTTGTTGCCTGCGACAGATGTGGAAATCGAATTTCTAGATTCCTTTCTATACGAAATCCAAAGGCCTTCCGTAGAAAACAAATTGAAAAAGGTAATAAGGGTTAGTGTCGGTGGTTTGGTAAGGTAGCGTGGCTAAGCGGGTGTGAAAAGGACGATCATCACTCATTTGGACATGTAGTAAGTTTAAAGTGTCCGCTGCCGTCTACATGTATGTGGAACCTCATAAAGCCGCCGATGATAACCATCTCTTTTCAACGCACAAGGTCAAAGGTGAAATATTTACTTTCCCAACTGGAATTTTATTCGCGTACACCAATGTCCACCCCCTACTGTTCTTCCAGACAGGGAATGACCAAGAAGACCTCACTTTTTTATGATTTTATGTATGGGATGCGACATGCGACAATAGGAAACAACTTCACTCTACTTCAACTTTTATAACTGATGAAACTTTTTTAAAGGCCAAGAAAGAAGGAGGAAAAAAAGTGTCCTCATAAAGTGACAAAAAGGAATATATAAAAGAAAATTCCACGTAAACATTCCGAACGGAGAAGTGACCTGTAAGGTCAGTTGGATCATAAACAACGTTTCATTTTAACAACAATAATACTATGAGTCAGAGGTACAGGTGTTGCTGGTCCATGGTGAGATTCATTTGACTGGAGGAATATCAACTCCCTTGTGTTGATCGAAGCTATTGTTGACCAAATCTAAGCTACACTTGATCCTAACATGCACCGTATTATCATAATCAAAGGTCCGACGGAGATTTTTATTACAGCATGACAAGATGAGATAAAGCACGTGAAACAGAAGAACCATTGCTGCTGCCGAACTATCTGGTCTAATTCACTTAAGTGGCGATTCCACATGGCAGCATATTATGTCTCCAAATCAGCTGCAATTACTTCTACAAATGTTCTGCAAATTAGTACCAGGCTCTTCTTTGCAGACATAATTGCAGCTCGCATGCCAACAGAGTTAAAATTTTGTGGCAGAAGTTGTTGCAGGCATTTGATGCCATATGTGATTGACCCTGCAAATTTCTATATTAACTGCAGAAGAATTGCAGATCATGAGCTGCCATGTGTAATCGCTACTTTATGATGTTCTTACCTATAATAATCATTTTTGCAATACACTTGACCCTCTCGAAAAAAACAACTGGAGTCTGATCCAAGGCTAGTAGAACAACTGCAGCACCGCAGACAATCCGTGTGATATTGTAACCCGTTCACCTGTTCAATAAAACTAGTGAATTAAAGAAGTCACTGTTCGGCATAAACAAAACCAAAATAATTTGGTGGCTCTAGATTCTATAAAATAATTTATCTTCACCTGTAGGAGGAATCTTTCCGAAATCTTCTCAGTGCACGTGGAACAAAGGGTGTCCGCCTGTCACAGTCAAAATTAAATATACAAAAGTATTAGAACTGGAAATCCCACTCTCTTCTAATTCAGACAAATAATTTTTTGACACTGACCATGCATGACCTTAATAAATAACAATATTAAAACAAATGATATAAGAAAAACTGGTCCAGACAAACATCTGCAGGGCATCATACATTTATTTCGAATATAAATTAAGCATTAGCTAGTAATTTCCTATCAGAAACTGGACAACCGAAACTTATCCACCAAGTGGTGATTGTACATGACCGTTGATAACCCTTGCAATATTTGGTGAACTTGCTCCGGGCCAAAATTTTACACATCACCAGCAAATGAACTGATGAAAGGTCGGTGACTACGGTGACAAATAGGACATATTGCAGACGGAACTTCAGACTGCTTGTCGTATGATTGTCAAATCGCCAAAAGTGTTAACCGGTTTGACTTAATACTGTATATAAGCAAATTAATTCATATCAACTCGCTAAGGAAAATGTTTTCAGAAGAATTTTGTTGAATTAGAAGTTAGAATTTTTGGGTTTATTTCTTTCCCAGTTAATGTTAAAATAATCTGTAACTTATGTTGAATTGGATGGTAAATTGTAAATTGTACCAAATTATAATGACAAAGAAATTTCGAACGCTATAGAATCCATGTAATTTCTAAAGGAAGTCACTTTCTGCGAGTGACAGGGCGAGATTCATGCGCTACCGAACGATGTATTTTAATTTGCCCAAACTATGTACGTTTGAAAAAAAATCAACCAACGTACTACAACACGTACATACTCATTATGAAATTTACACGAAATATTCGTTTTTCATAATATAATCACTCTTACCATCTATACATTGATGCTCAAACCTAATAGAGTCAAACCTAACCTCAAGCTGAGTTTTAGTTCCGGCTGATACGAAATCTTGAAAAATTTTATTTTTAAACTGGCCCTGCATTGCAAATTTAGTTGATTGACGTTCGCCCGGAATTAATACACCAAGAAGCTAACTACACACAATTTCGGAGAATGCAATCTTGGGCTTAATATTTAATTCTGCTATAAACTTTTAATCAAATTATATTTATTTCAATCCATTTGAATTCCAATCTGACGTCAAACTTCTAGTTTCTACCAAAGACAATTTTGGAGTCCTTGTCAACTGAGGACAAATTGTGCGAATCTCAAGACAGTTTTAGAGTCAGTACAGAATAAATTATTTTAGTCATATTTTTTCCCAGAAAGTAGTGTGTCCGATTATATTGAATGTGCGTGTTTCAGGTTGACTCTGACGACATTTCAGTTTGAGTATGAGTTTGTCATGTAGTAACAAGACTTGGAACTTGGATGATTAGAACTGTAATTATTCTTAAATATTTGAAGATGAAGGTCATCTTTCGTTGTGTTGGAGCTTTGGTCGGTCGAGAACATTAGGTTGTATTGATGTGAAATAAAATAGTGCAGCCCACTACGTTGCACATTCTCTCTGTGTGTCCAAATTGCTCGGGGTTAAAACTATTATGTGACATGGACAATAATGCAACATCCAATGTCTGTATTAATTCGCCCGAAGCGAGCCAACAGCGAGTGAATTTATTTTTTTCCTTGTCACTCCCGTGTCAAAAGTCACTTTTAATAATCCTTTGAGCCTTTACCAGAATTGTTGAATGTTGGACCGACGCCTCTGGAAGCGTTACATTATGGATTAACGTTAGCATTAGCGATGAGTCTAAACATTAGGAGGTACAAATTTTCTCTTCACAACACGACATTCATTGTCGTTCGTTGGTAGCTTAGGAGTTAAAATACAAAAATACAATGTAGTTACATTGTAATTCCCTGTGTAATATGATGAGAGACCCCCTGTGAACATTTCCATCAGTCTGAGCCACGCGTCTCACAATAGGGTGTCCCTTACAACATCATACAACGTGTGTTTCTCTACCGATTGTCTTAAGAAACTTTAAGAAAGACGACCATCGACACTACTGCACTGTTACTATCATTATTATTTTTACTATTATTACCCACAACTTGACCATACAGCATTTTTATTAGTCCATCTTTCTGGTATCGTATCAGAGTTGTATCAATCTCTACAGGGCGGACCACAATTAACCCCTTCTATTTGAGAAATTGGATTTCATTCCCTGGGGACGAAATAGCAGAAGAACATGGTTGTAGTTGTGGTTGTGACCACAATTTGTGATCAAGTTAGGGCGAAGATTTGAGTCATACTAAAACACCAAAGAAATAGATTAGTTTAAAAAATTCGTTATATTTGAGGTCGGAACGAACTCATGATCTCTCAGCTGGTGAAAATTCCATGAGAATGACTTCAATTTACTATTAATTGTCTGTTAAAAGTCAGTATTGTTAATCTGGGCCACCCTGTACATTCATATCTCACGAGCAAACTATTATGACCAGGTATATATGATATTATAATTAATGGAATTTATTAATTGATTTTTTTTGGACTCTCTATTCCACCATCGGCTCTACTTTTTATTCGGAAGCTTCAAACACTTTCGGGAACCACACAACTGAGCGTAGAAACGCTTCCAAGTCATGACTGACTTGATTTTTTTCTAAATCTCAAGCAGTTTTCTCGGCTATTATTATAACCTTACATTACGTCTTTCGGGAGATCGAGAGAGACCTTCATAACATAACAGGAAAGACAACGTGCGATATTAATTGCATATTAGTAATTAATCACTGGAGGTGAGCTGAGGAAGGGGAGAAAAAAGTGAAGAGATTTAGCGGCTCTTCTTTCCTCTCATTGGAACACACACGAGCTCAGAACTTATTTTTCTACAGGTAGATTAATCGGCCGACATGATTTCAATTACTTTTGTATTCGATCATCCTCATTCATATCACGATTGCATTTTATTCGCATATGAAATTTATGTGTTCGCGTAAACTTCATAATTTACTGGCCGTTTCAAATTTCAAGGATTTCAAGATGAATTATCTAGTTGATTTCACTTTTCTGGTTCTACACCACTGTAGCCACTGTTTATCTACTTTAATCACAATAATGACGCTAAACTTCATGCATGCCTTAACAGCTTTTCGCTTCTGTTTGTTTCTTTGATTTTATTGATATTGAGGTTTTTAATCAAGAGCAAGAACTTGTTAGGTATTACGCAACTAAACAATTATCATATCGCTATATTTTATAACATTCGCTAAAGGAACGTAGTCAATAATTTCTTTGCTGCCCATTGTTAAAATATGTAAATTGTCAGTGTCTTATAGGTTGAGGATTTAATTTTTTCAGCATAATGTAACCTCGAGTGGTTTTCTTACATTTCAATTTGTTAGTTTTCCATTCATTGTGTGGAATCCAATATCTGATTTTATTGACCCGGTATTCACAATCATAACGAATGGGTAAATAAATCAAAAAAATATGACGAGGTAACGTCATATTTTTTCTTCTTTATATTTCCTCGTATATAGAGGTATATAAGTTGCATTCACGCAAATTCTGTTGATTTATACTATATATTAATATAGATTAATATAGATTAATACTATATATTTCTTAAAACCAAAGCGCAGTATTTCACGAATTCTTATCACTTCGTTTCAGGTTTGATACCGCGAGTTTGCAGTGCATATGGGGGTTACTTCTTAACTAGAATTTTTTTCAATCACTTCCCTGGATTAAATAAAAAGCAGTCACGAAAAAATATTGCTCATAAAGTGTTGAAAAATTGAAAAGGAAGGTCAATTTTGGGTGTATTTTACTTATTACCAAATTGATCAGTTGATTATACCGGTATCATGTATCCGTCTGCCCCAGCTCGGCGATTTGTAGATAACGAGTTTAAGTGATACGAAAACATGTTCTATTTAAAGAATATCATCGTTTTACTAATACATAGAAGAACTTAAAGCTCAATTTTAAGTGGAGTCATTCTAATCATGATATAACGATTCTGAAGTAAAGTATGTCAACCGAATACCATTGGTCCAAATGCTAACAACAATGAAAACTCAAATTCTTGACCGTAGTGAAAGAAATTCACAATTTATAATCCACTAAGGGGCTTTAAGATATATCTCTCATTAGAAATTCCGCTCCAGGGAGTTGGTGACTAAATATTGGATATTTGGTAGAATAATAGCCAAATATTTGGCCAAAATACGTCTGACCAAATCCCTCAAACGAAATTTCTATGAACCAACCTGTCCTTGATGAACTATTTTTTTTGCAACATAACAAACTATATTTCCCAACTGATCATATAAATGAAGAATTGTGAAAATATGTATTATCGGTACGCGATTAGGACTGTTCTTCGAAGAAGTGAAGGGTAAATATTCAATATTTTTGAGTCTAATGCTTTTAAAATTAGATTTCGCGATTGTAATTTCAATCCAAACTAATATGATCTCCAGCACCGAAGTACACAATGAGTATTTTTGTGCGTACGATTATAGATGTTAATGAACACATTAATAAAGAATCCCAATCCAATGACATACTTAAGGTTAGTTCGTCAAGCAGTAGGCTCACTATAAATAGTTCCACTATTAAATTTCCTGATAGATTAGTAACTAATGTAGCAATTATGTACTGGAATCAGCTACTAGCAGGACTAGGAGATTGCAAACCGTCTGAGGGGAAGTTCAAGCATTTATTGCTGCAACACGTGATTAGTATTCTGGGAAAGATGATTACGTGTATTATTGAAGTATCAGCACATGGATTAGATATATTGGCATACAGAAATTTAATATTATTTTTAATTGGCATAGATTAGTGTGTGTTGCTGAATTAAGCCATTCTGCTTATACTTGATTGTATCAGGATGCGTCGGGAAAACACGTTAATAAAGAATCAATTCAAATCAAATCAATCCAATTGAAGATGAATCAGATATCAATTTGATCATCTTAGTGTCAATATCATTCTACCGATATTTTTTAAAAATGGATTTTCGGAGAAAGCAGCCCATACCAATAAGCTCATACCACCACAGATAGAATAAAATTTTATAAATGGTTTTACACATTTTCTGTGGATGCAATTGTGGGTTTTCCTTTAGACTGTGGACACTCTCTTCACAGAAAATGCAATGAGACGGGATAAAAGGGCACGAGGGAGCCCCTCAGAGATGGGGAAACTTAACATACGCAAAACCATTGTTAAAAAGTGTGAAAGCAAAAATCCGAAAAGTTTAGTCGTTCTTCTCATCTATTATGTATGAACAACATTTTGGTGAATTGAAATCCGCCCTTGTGTGTAAAGAGAGCGCGTGCGAATGGTGAAGTGGTCAATGATCCATGAAAAACAGAACACTGAAGGGCCTCGGCCCCTTTTCCTAACCCAGGTACTTTAGATCCGAACGGAACAGAAGAGTAGAAAAGAGATCAGGGCAGGACATGACAACAATTGTCAGACTCCGGCAATTGTCCGAAAGTCGGATCGGTTCTAGCATAGCATTTTGGCATTTGCCATTGTTCAGTAAGGACTCGACTAAAGGCTGAGCCCTTAATACATAGACAGTCCTATTATTCTCATTCATTCACACTTTTGACTTTCATGAACTGAACAGAGATACTATTCTACACTACATTACTTATGTTATGGGCAATTCAGAAATTCCTCCGGGTGTAATCTAGAATTAAAATAGATTCTAACGTTATTTCGAGTAACGCTTATGTGTAAAGGAAATATTGAATATTTCATTCTTGCAGACTTTTCTCGCAATATATCGTAACTAAATAGGTAATTTTTATCTAAAGAATTATTGAAGGAATCACCAACGCGTTACTGATGAAACGATGAAAACCTAAACGAATTCTTGACCTACGCACTATACTCTACTACAATTTGAGTATTTTCGAATAGATTGATCCTTGGACTACACTACGTACGCGTCTAAAAGATTCACGTACACATTTTAATCCTGATGGCGACGATTTACGAATTAATTTATGATTCTTTCTTCTATTAAAAATATGAACAATATATGGTTTTAAATTATGTAAAAAGAATTCTTAAAATTATTCAATTATCATTTAGCTAGACGTGCGTAAACTACAATCCCGGACCAAGTTAGTGTATGTTTTATGTCCTGGATTAAAACTCCAAATTGGATTCTTTTGATTGTTTGGAGAGCTCAGAATTGTCCACAACATACTATAACATATGTTATGAGTGTTAACCTCAAAGCCCATTATTGTCCCCGGTGGTTTTGGCTTTAGCAACTATGTTCCACAATGTTGTTAGCTCAAAATTGGGACAATGAATGGTTGAGGTGACAATACGAAGCTGGGAAAAGGGACGCAAATAGGTAAGGAAGGATCAAATCATGAGGGACAAGTTAAAGAGTCAGAAGTCAATTCTATGGAATGATGACGACGACCTTTCTACAAATTTGGGGCATGAGGACTCTCAGACGGGGAAAACACTTTGATTCCAGCCAGTCTATTCATAATTCCATCCAAATTCCAAATAGGAATTTAAACGGTGGGCCATGCCCATGCCATTCCCAGCAGCTGCTGCCTAAGAAGTTGATCTTCTTTACTAGTATGTAACCGTAAAGAAATTATTACAAATGTTGAAGATAAATGCAGAAAAGGACTCCACTCGAGGTTACTTATTGCATCCATTTACAGGGTACTCAAGGGTTGTCACCTTTTTGTCCACAAATCTCCATTATACGTACTAAGTCAGGAGGGAGCTCGAGCTCCTCTCGCGTCGTATCATGATGGTTTCCCCATTATCATTTCTCATAAATAAAAATGTGGCCTTTTGAACTTAACACAACGGTCAGAAATAGTGTTACAAAAGAACTTCAACGTGTTTTTATTATGTTTTTCGTCGCGGTCTCGTATCAGACAAAAATAGGGACTACAGTCAGCGGTGTTTCATCCAATACTCATATGATATTTGTTTGGTGTGGAGACATTTCGAGAAGATATACAGATTACAGTCGAAAGTCAAATTCATTTTTTGAAAGAAATAGTGGCCGTCGATGAAACGTTAGCAGGCAGTGAATGAAATTTTGATTGAAAAATTCGTAAATCACTCCTGACTCTTAGAATTAAAAAAGTCATTCGTTCAGTCGAAAGTGTTATATCTTTAATTGAAAAGCTCAGCTCTAGTTTAAAATTTTCTAAGCTCTTGCATTGCTCGTCAATTACTATACTGTTCTAGTATCCGAGAATTTTCCACTAGGATGGATTTACACAAACTTCTTAGCTTGGTATAATCCATTGAAGGATTAGTCATATTTTCATATTTTTTTGGTAGATTTGCTTTAATTACTGAACTAATTAGCGATGAGCATTTGTGAGAAACTCTATTGAACTTTATCCTAAAGTGTAAAAGCAGAGAATTATATTTTTTCGTGGACTTTTTCCGTTAAGGTCACGCCTACCCGAATCTTCAGGCATCGTAGAATGAAAATGATATTTCGGATCATATTCGAAACTAAAATTTCAGCTTCAAAGACATCTAATTAATATGAGTGATTTTTACCCGTCACTCAACGCTCTTTGTGACTATAAGACCGGGATAAAATAAGATAATCTGCTAAAATCTAATGGAGAGTCTACTTGAGCTCTCATTGTCAGATCGAAATACGATATGAAAGCGATAGAGTCTCATATTTGACTCTTTAAAAATTGTTATTCAACTATTTGATGATAATAGCTAATTTTTTCTTTGTTAGCCGGTGTTATATTGAATTTGACTTGACATGGCTTGTTCATGGTAAACGATGTTCGTGTACTGATTTGATCTAATTATAAAGCCGGGCTACTCGTTATTACTCGTCTTCTATTTAATTTTGAGTATATTATTCTTTTGTACACGTTATTATTATTAAGTGAATTGTTGAATGTACATCTACTGTATGTTTTAAACCGGATACGAATGTTGACAACAGCGAGAGCTGATGCTCCTTGACCGCAATAAAAGACTAACTAACGAACTACATGTATAAAGCTTGAAATACAGGGTTCAGACTAATTGGATAACATATTGAGACAAAATGTTTTTGTGAAAGGTTTCCCAATCAAGTCCTTTTTAAGTCATTCAAACTAAACGTAAAAGTGTACGACAACACGATTATTTCCAATTATTAACCTGTTTACGTCATAACGAACCAGACAGTATGATTTGGAAAAGACATCCCGATTGGATTCAAGAAACCAATTTAAAAATTGTGTACCACTGTAGAAAAATAGCGACGTCACAAATGTGCTGCTAACTCCTAATATTAAAACCACCGCGGATTATGTTGTATCACTATGATTATGTCATTATGCATTATGCTATGATTATTCATATTCATAATGCGTCTTATTTCTTTACTTTAAAGATTATCTAGATATTTACGCTACGCCGACCTATTGTGCAAAAAGTATCTCAATTCTACCAAATTTGAATTCCCCGAATGATTTTCCTGACAGAAGAAAATTACAGACTTACGCAATTAGTATAGTACAGGATCTTATTTGCAGGACTGATTGCCCTTTTCATAGTATGAATATTTCCATAGTGGTTATATTATTCCTTTAATTTTTGTATCAAATTGGTTCAACGGTTAAGGTGAATGCTGTGTTTTTTTTATAAAGTGTCTATTACTCTGTCATTCTTTCTAGAAGTATGTATTTGTCATTTCCACGACCTTGTATTAATAATGTCATTATTCCTAATCATGCATAAAAATCAGTACAACATTCATCTTACTTTCATTTTCGGATCCAGCCTCAATAGGCAAATGTTTCAGGGAGTCTCAATGTAAATTGCTTTCACTTTGTTCCCAAAACCAACACTGTAATTTATTTCTACTTAACTGAAGACTTCAGTCCGGAAATAACAATTCCACGATTGATTTCCACCAGACTTAGACTACAAAAACATGCATTCTATTAAAAATCAATAGTTTCTTTTCCTTTGGAAAAGGTGATTGACACAAGTCGGACATGTATGTGTTGTTTATATTAAAAACATGTATTCATTGAACTGAACTCACACTCAGGATTCCAAAGCGTGGAATGAACTAGTCAATCCTTTTTTCCCCAAATGGTCCGGAGTCGTCGTCAGTGTCGTCACTGGCTCTGACCGTGTTCATACATATGTCCCAGTGCGACTCATTTCATTGGAGGCGGAAATTTTGTTGAAGGTGGAGTTTTGGGCACTCAAAGGCCCAACCTTCATTTGATCGTGACGAAGGGAATAAAAAATACTGAAGAGAAAAGAAAGGGCTGCTAGGAAGGACTAACAGTGTGAGAGATGTGAGACCCATATAAAGTCGTACTGAATTGAATGATGCAAGGTAAGCACGATAAAACACTCCTTACGAGGAAACCCTTTCACATGAAAAATATTCCGAACAGATTAAAACGTTCAGGATTAGCATTAGTCAAGTTTTCTGGTTAAAAATAAGGTATCGGAGAAAACATAACTTAACGATTCGGATTTACTAATTTTGATTTGAAGTTTGGCATTGGGACTTTTTTGGAGAGATCAGTACACTGGATAGACTGGTTAAGAATTTGGATGGCGATTCGGCATATAGAAGTCTATCATATCCTAAAGATCAAATCTGCCCGTAGTTACTGCTCCATAGTGGTTCGATTCCTGGGACAGACAATGCATGGTACTTCTGCTTGATTTTGATCTGAATAAAATTTTATCCGCTGGTTTTTTTTCCTAATAGTACGCCAAGTGGAAACGGACCTTATCCTCAACTAAAATAATCGATTTTTGAAGATGCCTTCGGGGATCCCAATTACTTAATTAGAGCATAGTTCGTTATCACATTACCACTACATATGCATGTTTCGAACTAGAATGCTACAAGAATTTGTAAGAGAGAACTGCCAATAAATCTGTCTTACTTGTGAATGTCCTGAAGACATTTGACGTGACCTCCTGGATTGGGTTTTGAGTCAGATTTGGTTCTTACAAGAATTGTGGTTTCCTTGTGGAACCCATACGGGGAATGATGAAGTGTAAAAAGGAAAAAAGTCTATCATGGACCAGTCATGCTGGGCTTTTGTCACAGAACTCCGCGTGACATTCCCACTTACCCTCAGACGACGGTCAAAAAGTGGTCCTTCCAGGCAAGGTAGCAACCCAAACGCGACTCGCATAATTTACCACTATGTAAGAAAAAAACTTTGACACAAATTGAATTAGTTCAAAGCTCTACGAAAAAGAAGAATTTTTGCGACGGTTTTCTGCCCGTTTGACACTGCAAATATTTTTAGCAAAGAAATTTACCAGATCAGCCCGAGGGCATTTGCATTTAAAGCAGTACTAAAGTCGCCGTGAGTCCAAATACGAAATCCGAATTAAAAATTGAATACATTGGATTGGCTGGAAAGCTCTTCCGAAAATTTATCTATAAAACTTTAAACCCTAGGTGGAGGGTAAATTTTTAGAATTGAACTTTAATACTTGAATTGTTAATTGTACTCGTAGTTGGATGGCTTTGAAAAGTGATTCCAATTAAATCATATGCTAAATTCGAATTATTTTTAATAGAAAGATAATAAAATATGGCCTTAAAAAACCTTTGGTTGTGATTAAAGAAAATAATCTTTAGCAAATTCAACGAATTATCCAAAAATTCGGCAAACTGAAAGTTAAAGTAATTTATGCATTGCATTTTGGACTTTTCAAGGTCGTGTTTCGACATTTCATTGATTTCTCATGTGCGCGGAATTAATATGTATAGTATACGCGTCCTCTTTTGGCCTTTCCCACTGTTTAAAACCTGATGAATCAACATTTCATGATGTGAGATATGGAATTCGGAAATGGAAATTAGAACAGGGATATAATTTTTTCTAAATCACAATCCTCAATCCTATTTTTCTATAAACTGTACTCAAGAAAACTGGATATTAATGCGGACGAAGAGAACCTCTAGTTTCCAATAACCGTACAAACAAATATTCGTTTTAGAATTTGACAAGAATGGTCCTGGAACCCCTGATTCATTTCAATAAACTTTGGTGAAAGTTTCAGAAGGATCCATTAGGTGTCCGAAAATAAATACCCCGAAGAGGAAGTATCATTTTACTGCATTGCTCCTTACAAATGGAATTTGTCGAGACTTTTTCATCTCGAGGGATTTGTTTCCCGACGCCTTATAAATGGATTCCACTGAAATTGTCACTAAAGTCTTTTGAAAGGAATCCGGTGTTCCTGAAGCATTTTGTTTTCCAAATTTTAGAACGAAATATTAGTTTGCGTGGTCAGTGCAAACTCGAGACTCCCAGCGTAAAAATCTGAATCTCGTTCGATTAAATCAAAAACTATGTTTTAAGAGAAACGGTTCCAATATGTTCGTATGTTCTAATTATTTCTTGTTTTGCTGTGCCCTTGAAAACAAATCTTCTTCGGTGTAATTACATTTGTTACTATGTTTTTTTTTAAACTAAAAATAGGGATTGACCACAGTTTATTTTTTACTTAATACATACCGGCTGACTGTAATAAAGTTCAGGAATCAGTTCAGGAGCGTTAAAATTACACCCTTTCTTGGGATCACTTTCCCTTTCTGGGAAATTTGTCGGCCCCTTTTTCTAAAATATGGTCAAGACAAAAAATAGGGTCTCGTCCCTCCTGATTTCAGGCGCTAAGTTGTACAAAACGAATATTAAAATATGGTAGAATTTAAACCCGTTGACCAGTACGAGCTGTTCTTTGTATAGAGAAAATTTACTATTACTACTATTGTACTTCGTATTTGCAGTGTGTAGTAGGGATGAAAAAGGGAACATAGTAAGAAATACAGATTTATGGAATCAGAAACGTACGAGTTATGAGGACCTATTATTTAGTCGCCAGCGATTCAGATATACCTAAACAATGTGTATTCTCTTAGAAATTGGTCGACTCTCCATTCGGCGTAGATACAGTCCCCTTTATCGTATCTTCGCCACAGCGAAGTGGTAAGGTACCACTTTGCTGCTACAATGCAAATTGTACTGATGTGAATCATTCTAATAACCAATTTTGAGTTTGACATATTCAAGAATTTCTCAGGCCCCAGCCTGGCAGGGATCACTTCGCTCAAAAGTGCTGAATTAATCTGACCGATGATGAGAATGAGGATGACAAAATAAAGCGTATTGTGTGGAAAATATGTTCATTGAAGTGAACTGTCAACAGTCACGTGTCACTTTGTCCATTGAGGCTGAAAGTCATTATACGATTAAACCTCAACTCACTCGAATTTATTCCAAGAGTCTACGAGTGGAAGCTGCATGAGATTGACTCAATTTGTGCATCGCATTCAAGTCCTCGTGTGTAATCACTGTTCGAGTTCGCATTGCTTGCGGGGAATTTTTTACATGGATTGGACTAATGCTAATCAGAGCCAAAGTCGGGAACAAACCCCGTAATAATTCCTGTAAGAAGCAAAGTTTACACGTTTTATAACCATATGAAAAGGCATTGTAAGTTGGATCGGGATATGTGTAGCAAATAACGATTTTATTTCAAATTCGGATTTTAAAAGCCGAGAGTAATTGGCATAATTATTCTTAGTGGACTAAAGTTGATTACAACCGAATTACACTCGGATTAGCATTTAAAAACACAATAGTTATATTTTTCCCACGCACACCACACCTATGTGCGATTGCAAAAGTTGTTAAAGATGACCTGGTATTCCAATTTTGTAGATAAACCCTATAATTATACACCGGTTATATATATATATTTAACATGTTATATACCTTATAATTACAGAGAAACTCTTAAGGGCTTTATTGATACCCCAGATCCAGATCTGACATTCAAATTTTTGTACCTCTACAGAATTTGCGAGAAAGGTAAAAGTAAAGGTCGTCCGCTCAAACCTCGACCTCTTGGCATAGGAAGCCTCTTGGCATAGTGACTTTAAATAAGAAGTGATAATATTTCCACGCAGACTGGGATACATGGTTTTCTGTTTGTTCATGTTTTTAATGTGTATACATTATATAAATATTAACATTAATTTTAAGTTAGTTAAGTTAGTGAGTAGTCTGTCCCCGTGGCTTAAAGAACACGTATGTGAAATCGGTCTGACAGTTAAATAAATCAAATCAAATTGGCTGTTGAGTTGATCTAAAATATTAAGAATGAAACACACGGTACAGAACTTAAGTTATGATTTTACAAACACAACGCTCGATGACACATTTACTAGGATGTTCGTAACTTTAGTCTTAACCACATTTCTAAAATACATTTGCATCTTATATTTAGAATTGGTTAGCACGGTTCTGGTCCAGGGAAGGAGGCCTTAGTAAAGTAGGATAAGCTGAAGCATAGAAACTTCTTGCAGCAACCATTACGTCTTTAGACAATGCGTAGTAGAAAGGGCTACCTGAACCGACACAATTGTTCGACGGCTAAAGTTTAAGCTTGTGGAGTTAAAATAAAAAATATTTTGATTTTGAGTTTGTATTTTTGTAGGTTACATAAATTTTTTTGTTCTGGGCCGAGGAATACATAACTTCAGAAGTTACGAACAAAATTTTATAGAGGCTTTCGGTTCAATGCAGCCGTGTAGACGGGTAGACGGATATGCATCTTGGGGATAATTTCGAAACAGATGTCCGTCCGCACCATGCAAATGATTGAATTAATTCGACCCGGAACGAAATCAATACTCATTGTTTGTTTGAGCCAATGCATGTAAGAGTTGTACATTGGCTCAAATCAAGAATCATTAAAAAGTTACACAAGGAACACGTGCTTATCTCTATTTTCAATCTTTGATTGTCCCGAGTAATTTAGTAATTTATTAATTCAATTACATTTGGTTTTAATCTAAACCCTGGCTGTACATGCAACCGATTATGGTTTGCTTTACACAATTGATTCCTATCTCTGGTTGACAAATCCTGGATTGGTTTTATACCCAAGTATACGAGGGTTAACTGACAATTAGTAATAGTGCTGGTTCTCCCCCATTATAGAACAGTTTATCTTTATCCGAACATTAAGGACAAGTGACCCGCGGTTTTACCAAACATTCGCGGTGCCCGGGGAATGGCGAAACTTTGCAAAAAACAATCAGGACAGGGTGGCCCGGAAGTTGTACTTCGATGCAACTCTGGTGGTTGGTGAGTTGACAGCGGAAAGAGTAAAATTCGAACGTATTATGCGATGAATAAATGACCAAGATTGAATTCGATTGGCGAAAGGAATTCAAAATACGTCGCGCGCCCTTCGATACCCGCGCGATTTGAGAATATGTTTAAATAAGGCAGTACCAACTTGGAAGTAATCAATTCGATAATTTAAAACTGCATTAATTATTTGAAGTTCAAAATACGCAACCGAAGGAAAATGCAACATAAGATATTCGCTGCATTTGTGAACTTAATTTATAATCACCCAAGCAAAGAAAATCTGTATACATAGTTGCATAAGAAATTCACTGATGTGAAATTTATCTAGACAATATGTAAATGCGTTTAACAGAAACGACTCTCAAACATATGGAAGAATCCTCACCAGTTTAAAATATTAAACATTTAATGGAAACAAATTTAATTGGAGTTCCGAAAACACAAAATAATTTTATAGGAGGGCGGACACATTACATAATTAGGATTTTAAAACCAGTCACGAGAAACTCCCATAATGTATATGATTTGTTACAATATATATCGGAACCGTATTTATGTTGACGGTCTCAGTGTTCTCTTTGTCTCGGAATTAAAATAATTTTTTTGGATTTGTAGTCCAACCTCAACTCGAATTAGTTGACCGGTTTAAGAATGGGTAGGTGACATTTATTGTAATGAATTCTTCTGGAAAGTACGTACACGTACAAGTCAATATGTGTTGCTCCTTTTTTTCGAGAGGTCAAAGTAAAGTTTCCATTTTTGACAGGTCAATTTACTGCAGGTCTTACAATAAGTACTTTCTAAGAATAGAGGAGCTTACAGAAAATTAATTAAGAAATCCGTAGGAAATTATGAAAGTCATGAAATTATTTATTTCGTAAGGTTTTGGTAATTATAAATTAGCGAATAGGATACAGGCAGAATTAAAAGGTCAATTATAATTCGGACAAATGTTCTTGTATTTCGTTGCAATGCACAATTTGTCAGTTTCTAACGGAAATGTGATTCGAACAGTTGTAGCTGCAATTCCACCTTACTCGGACGGCTCATTAATCCGATACAAAGTTTCCAATGGATTAAAAAAATTCCTGTGGTGGGGAATCTTGTCTATTACGTAATATTTGGTATTTTTATGTTTCCAATTTCGTATTAAATACCTGGGGTTAGTTGTAGAGAAACATTTACCCATATAATCTCAAGTGCCGACAAATACTCCTAGTTTACAGCCCCATAACCATCTCATGCTCAAATTTCTGAGCTCAAGAATTTGTGTGTTTGATCAAGGAATTAATATTTTATAATTTTGACAGAATAATTTTCAGGTATTAATCCAACCAAGGAATATGCATCAAAACGAGTTTTACGCCAGGGGTATAAAACAAAGTATGTGTGTGTTTATGGTAGAACAATTGTAATTTACAACGTGAATGTGGTCATCCTTGTGCTTAACGAGCGGAAACTTTCAGACTGATTATAAAGAGACCTAAGATTTGACTAACTAACGTCATCCAATGTAAACGTGGAATTGCTCTCATTACAAAAACAATATCCTTCTTGGTTTTCCAAGTTCTTAATGAATTGTACCGTTTTAGAATTCTAGGGGTGGATTGGGGTCTAAAGGATTTGATATTTCTCAGCGGAAAATAATTGCAGGGTTTGCCGACAACACTGAGGAAAAAAGTTGACTAAAGTATAGTTGCTGATGAAGGCAATACTTACTCACACAAACAGATGCCTATGTAATTTATTTCAAGACACCGTATAATTATTGTTTCCCCCTACAATTATAATTAGCAAATTTTGTCTAATGAAGTCTGATTAGGCCCATGATTATTGTTTATACTAAGGCCTTCAGACATTTAAGATTTTGATACTATGAACTAAGAATACAATGTACTTACTCCGCACCGATATTACACTCCACGAACGTTGGATTTGGAAAATAGTTTATTTTATTCAAAGATTCTCACACTCTTGTTGACCGCATCATTAGACACTTACTTGCATGTTCACACAGTAATTCTACCACTTCTCTCTACACAACCGAATTATTCCAGTCTTATCTAAATAATTACTCTGCGACCTGATTGTATTATTGGTTACGGAATTTCAAATACGTTAGTCTCCAAAATCGTGTTGGAAATATGTGTCTATTTCCCTTTTTATAATAGGGGAAATACATAGCGGCGACTAAAAAAGCGAAAATATTTAATTCTTTCAGAATGCCGGCCAAATTACAGAAGTTTTTTCGTTCGTGAGAATAGTTAATCTACCAAAGTTCTATTTTTGCCAACTATAATTTATTATTAGAGTTGGTCAAAATAAAAATGACGCCATAAACTTTCTCGGACTATGCACTTACTTTTAAACTTTGCTTGCTCAATGAAGGGTAGTCGGAAAACTTGCCCACAAATAAAAACAAAAAGACGAAGATCTGAGTTATATAATAGGAGAGTCTCATATCCATCTAAAATCGTTTCTACAAGTAGATATCAGAATTAAGAGTAGCCCGTGTACCCAAGCGTTTCGATTTCCGATATTTCATAACATTTTGATCCGAAATTGGAATCAAAGTCCGTAGATTCATTCCACATTCACATCACGGATTAGAGTTTGGCGTCGTGGTAACGGAGAACTGGGAGCATTTGCCCAATGAGGTCTCACCTGACAGAACTCATGCGCTCGTCCTGTGTAAAAAATATTAGAACTCTTTATGGGAGATGTTAAAGGGAATAAAAAATAGAGAAACGAAGTACTCCATCATTTCTTCCTTTGGTCGGGGGATTACATTATTCTTTCTCTATCACTTCCTCCTACGACAACAAGTCAAATATCCTAACACACAATACACGTCATAAAAACTAATAGGCTTTTTTACTTTAGTACTATTTCATGGTTAAACACCCGTCAAGTTGTTTGACTCATGAAGGCCACCAATATCAAGGTTTATACATACGGTTAAATGTCATTTAACTATAACCGGACATGCCAATAAAATTACAGTTTCAGATTTCACGGTTACTAAATTGAATCTCCCTTGCCTTGGTTAAATCATCTCGATGATCGTAAATAAAGCGTATACGGGAGCATAATTTGTTTGATTCGTAGAGTAGAAAATTCACTTATTAAAGTCAGAATGACGCCCAGTTTATATATAGAACAAAATTGGTTTTTTAAAAAAGTGGTCCTATTTGTAATTAACATTTGAATTTTTTTGAAATGAAAAGTGAAGGTGGTTCGTGTACGGGTTGTGGGTTAGCGATTTTGGACCAATTTCTTTTGGCCGTAAGTCATTTACAGTGGCACAGCAAATGTTTGAAGTGCTCTTCTTGTCAGGTTTCCTTAGAAAGTGAACCGCTCTGTTACCTGAGAAATTCTCAAGTCTTTTGTCGGATTGACTACCAAAGGTAAGAAAAAGGGTCATGCATGAGATTAAGGTTAAATGAATGAATAGATGACCACCTTGAAGTCCTCAGTACGTATTGTTTCCACCAATCTTATTCTTTGACACTCGATTTTAAAAAAGGAAAGTGTTTTTACCTAATTGTCTCAGCCGAGCAATTAAGGTCATGCTAATGAAAAGATATTGCATCAAGTATCGTCAGACTCGGTCCTGACTATTCCGACTACACAGATTCATTTTATTTTGTGATCATCAGAAGGAAGTAATATTTTGCTATGAATATCTTTTGAGGTCAAAATCATAATCAAGTCATTCAACTAAGATGAAGTATTACATAACCCGTATTTTTATTTCCATATAAGCAGCCGTAATGGTACATTTCCTAAACTTTCAAGGATCTTAAGTATTTTTCGAAGCATGTACGGAAGTGCAAGGACTAAATATTGTTTATTGAATCTTTCGAAAATAACACGTGCTGCTAATAAGATTTCGCACAATAGAGTATAAAGAATAAATGCTGGTGCCAGGGATGAAGAATTCGCTACATGTATTGTATTGTGTGTTGGATTCGAAATCGAATGAAATCAGGGGAACATGGATTTCATTGAATAAACATAAAATTCAAAAAGAGAATTTGTATACTTATTCTTCTCAAATAGAAACTAAACATTGGGGGCTGAGTCTGACGAAGGGCAAAGGAAACAATCCTGTAAATATTGAACTTGTTCATTTTCGTCTGCTTGGAAGTTTAGGAGTTGTATCAATGAGTAAATAGAATTACCCAAAATAATCAACACCTATTGAACTCACCCCAACCCTACTTAATCCAATTTCACATGCGGAAACTTGTGTCTATTGCGTCCGGTAGTGGTGTAAATACAAAATACAAATGCTCACAGTCTCTCTAACCCACCAAAAATAAAGTATCTTTTTGTTTAAATGATTTAGCTTCAGAATGCACAAGTCCTTAAACTTTCATGTTTTGTACAATTTCTCGGATTGTCCTAGTGAAAGCCAATTAATATCATTGAAAGTCAGGAGTATTATACTTAACCAACCGCACACAAAAATTAATACCTGGGGCAACTCAAAGCTACTGAAAAAGTATGGCTGATGTAACGCCTAATCGAAAGTCAGAATATGTAGTATTATTTATTATTATTTATTAATTACTTGCAATAATTAATCGGACTGACATGATCGTTTTAACTCCGAAAAGGTTGCTGAAATAATCCGACTAACCGATTACAATGGATGGACCAGCATCGTCTTTTATTTAATTTATAGAACTAAGAGATATTTAAATTGAATTTCCAGCGCTCAAATATAATCTTCACATACGAAACAAAATATTTGCCATTCAGCGAAACTATGAAGTTTCAAAATTATAAAAAAAACAAGTTAAACTTTTACTGGATGAAGGGTTGAGAGTTGGGTAACGGAATTATTTTATCAGAGTTCTTAATTGTCAATTTTCTCACAGATAATTTGGATTAATACAATATATTTGTAGCCATCGTAATTAAATATTTTAAATTGGTCAGCTAATATACTGACTTCTGTAAAACATAATTATACCGGTCTCGGTGATTCCGACACAAAGCTATTTTTAAAATTACTAAACGTAATAGGAAAAATGAAAACAGTTTAATGTCTGCCATCATTAATACTTTATTGATTTTGCCATTAATTTAATTTTTCAGAATTCCGTAATGGTCACTTGAAATTTTTGCTAGCACAGTTTCTAGATATGCAATTAAATAATTTTTACTAAATTGTGGCTTTGATTACAAAAACAAATTTTTTATTCACACTCCAATCAAGAATTCTTTTGATTTCTCATGTGAAAAAAGTAACAATTGGATTTTATATTTGCATTTTTATTTGAGTTTGATTTGGGAATAAAAAAGAATGAGCACATATTTATGTTCCCTTGCCGTCCTTCGATTTGACAGCACGGTTGAGGAAATAGGATTTCATTGCTGAGCGACTAGTTGTGTAAATAAGCTCCCGAATTCGTGATGTGCTGAATAAATCCTCTCTTTTTTACAAACCCTTCCATCCAACAAAATTGTCAAATTGTTAACCTGGATTCTAATGAAATGCAAATAAAATAATTCTCCAGCTCCTTTGTTCTTTTCTATACCCTTTGTTCAAATCTCTTCCAGAATCTTTGGGACGAAATGTTCAAAATGTACAAGAGCAATTAGCCCTACAGATTGGGTGAGAAGAGCTAGAGAACAAGTTTACCATTTGGCCTGTTTCGCTTGTGACGCCTGCAAACGACAATTGTCTACAGGGGAAGAATTTGCTCTTGTTGAAGACAAAGTTTTGTGTAAATTACATTTTCAAGAATTGTTTGATGGGGGTCGTTCTTCTAATGAAGGTAAAGACAACAATCTGCACAAATTATGAAGTTCCTAATTCCAAGATCTTCTGAAGGTCTATCATAATATGCTAATGTCGACTCAACCGAAACACAATAACCATACGTATTATTTGAACCAATTTTATTAAATCTACATAACCACACCCATTTTGTAAAATCATTGCAGGTTTCATTTGTATTCTGTTGCAGGGTGGTGCATGACTACCCGTTATATGTGTTCATACTTTTTTTCTTAAACAAATTAATTATGGGGTTAGCTCCATAAATTTAGAAGAGTTTTTACCGGAAACAATTATCTATACGGCTTCGTATTGGAAATTGTCTTTACTTTTTAAACACAGCACTACATGTTTCTGATGCTTTGTGAGGAAGGCACTGATTTCGCGGATTAAGTTGTCAAATTGTTTATCAGAGATGTTGATAAATTAGAATTGAATCCATGATTAATTTTCTATTTTTTTTGGATTGACATTGGATGGATGGGTGACATTTGGATTGGGTAATAGACAGTTGTGGTGATGGTGAATCCTCTTCGTCCTCAAGTAAATCGAAAACGAAACGCGTGCGTACGACTTTCACCGACGAACAACTTCAAGTTTTACAGGCAAATTTCCAACTTGACTGTAACCCCGATGGTCAGGTTAGCCGGAACTTTTTTTTAAGAAAATACTACAAAAATATTCTATTGATGCATAAAATTGATTCTTTATTTCTCTTGTCTTTATTATTAAGTAATTGTCCGATTTATGAAGGATGTAATTAATTCGACGAGAAGATGATAACGTTGATTGGGTAAATAGGTAAACGTTCTTGTTGTTTTATGTATTCAAAGTTTACGAATCCGGGCGGAGTTACTTAATCTTGTTCTTGTTACTAAACATATTTTAACTGTACAAATTACAACAGGACAATTATTTCTCATGCCTTCATTTAATTACGTATTTAATTATTTGTAATAACCACAGATTTCTATTACTTAGGATTTAGAGAGGATTGCCCAAATCACAGGGCTCTCGAAACGAGTGACACAAGTCTGGTTCCAAAATTCCAGAGCTCGTCAGAAGAAACACATGGCGAAAAGAGAGAAAGGCTTTCATCTAGGTTTGTTCATTCCATTACCAATTTTACCTATTTGTTCCAGAAAAATGTTGAGAAAGGATCGGCATGTGGTGTCCGATATTTTTTAGGAGTAAGCTTTTTCCATTAGGAAAGGTTGTGTTCCGTAATCAACATGTACTTTCACTATTATTCGTATAAAAGATGAAAATGTTAAAATGGTTTCATTTCAAGCTGGGAAATCTTTAATTTGACCTTTTGAGACTATTGTCCTAACTGTATGTAAACGTAGAACCAAATATCAAAAACGGCAAGTCTTCATGTCCTGAAATTACACGACGTGTGTAACCTCTTTTGGTCCTGATTGGCGCTATTTACCGAACTAAAAGTATTAGAATCTCGCCAACGTCCGCATATTCCAAATCTTCACACACATTTCCCCCTGATTTATGTGTGGTGACAAGTCGGTCTTCCACAGGTTCTTCCTGAGAGATTAAAATGAAAAATGTAACCAAAACCTTCTATTTACCTTGTACGATATACGTACGATAAACTTTGTACGAGTATGTTTTATTTTGCTGTGAATTATGGTGGATCTGACAAGTCGGCTTTTTGAGTCCCTTTGGATCGATAAAAGTGAATAGTGAAACACTCCCACACTCCGGCACACCGAGCCGGATTTGATTGTCCTTTTTTTCATTTTTTTCTTATAACTTGTCCCCGACTTCTTCATGATTTTCCGGCTGAGCTGAGGGTGCAGTGCGCGGGTCTAAAGAATGACGGTCATCTTATACCTACAGGAAGCAAGGACCAACTTGTGACTTTCTTTTCTTGTAATGATAAGATCCGAAATGGTCCTTTTGGTTTTTTTATTATAGGAAATTCATTTGAGAAAACGTCGGTGGCTTCCCAGATGCAATTGCAGTTACAGCAACAGCAACAACAGCAGTTGTCAGACTCGGACTCTACCTCAGGAGCATCTCCACTCACAATGCTCTACTCTTTCCCCTGATGATTCTCTTCAATTCTAAAAATATATATTTATTGTGCTTTGTCACTCGCCACATAGTAATCAGATTTATTACACACGTATATACGCATACTAGAATTTCATCTCCGCCTATGAATAAAATAATAGAAAAGATTTTGTTACACAAATTATCATCCAATAGAAACCTTTGGACTTTTAGTGTCCAATTTGACGATGATGCACATTTACATTATATTCGCCGAAATATTAATCTATATCGAAATAGATGATCTAGACGCCAAGTTCAGAAAATATTTCCAGGCTAAGCAATTAACGTACAGTTCATAGCACACTTTAGTTGTTTCAAAAAATTTGAAGATAAGTTCAAAATTAGTTTTCTAAAGATTCGTTCGAATATTCTTACAGTCTACCTCCTAAGCCAGTACGTGTGGTTGGTTACCTTGCATAATCATCTAGAAAGTTTGAACTTTTAACACGAAAAGTACGGGAAGTCTAAAAATCGTGAAACGCAGGAATTCGCTGAGCAGGAACAGAATTTTGGTGTTGGGAGTCAACAAGATTGGATTTACTACAAAAATATCCAGTCGTAAAATTAAGATCAGATAAAATTCAAATTAATTTTGCGTACGTGAAATTTTATGAATACTGTTGTGGGCACGACGACATAGAAGGGTTGACATTATGGATACGTTACGATGCAATAAGAGTTTAATTGTGTGAGATTCCTATACAACTATTCTTGGGACTAACAATCGAGTTGTGTACGTCATGCAAACAAGATGGGTTTCCTCTAGTCTACAAACAATGATAAAAATATCTCAACCCTTATTTGGCTCATGAATGATGAGAAAGATGATGTACTTGGATGACTTTCGACTATTTTTCTATGAATACATTACATAGCACAAGGCCTATCGACATGTTTCCTACCTGATTAACTTTTATACCTTGTCAGGCTTGAACTGTAACTTTTGAAGCCTCTAGTAAATTTTGAAATATTTTTATTAATTTAATTAAGTTTTAAGATTTTTAGGATTTTAAAGGTATTAAAAAGCCGGAGTACGGTAGTGCGGATGTTTAATTGCTACTTGGGACTGGGATGATGCGTAAAATGATTAACTTCGATAAATTTCTTCTTTTGGAAACCACTTTTGGTCATTTCCACCGAGCTGTGTGTATAATTAATGTATTCTCGTGAGTTTTTATGAGTTTTACATTGTCACCAAATGACTGCGTTAAAAATGTCGGAAACAAAGAATTATTGGAATTTCTGAAAGTTTACTTTCTACACAAATGAGTTCGATTCCCACTAGAAATTCAATATGTGAACTCGTGGCTCATTATAGTGGTAGCCAATAACCTTATGACATAAATCCAATTTGACACATTCACCGGTGAGGCAAGGTCAAATTTCTCGTGTGTTTTTCGAAGAGAATAGGTTTACATTCGGTTAGACCTCAGGGTGGCTGTTCTAATAGTCAGAAAGTGCTCTTGGAAAAATTGGAGTAACCACTGCGTGGGATCGAACCCTTGCCATATCGAAGCAATCAGAGCTGCCTGTACCATTTTGCCACAATAGATTGACAAAACAATTGCAATAATATCCTTGACATAATGTTCTCTTAAGTAATATTCCGTTACAACCACCGCCTACTTGTCTTTTGTGACCATTTCATGCACTCCCCAATCGTTATTGTTATGATTGGAATGGAAAGAGGAATGACACTTGTGTTCTTTTTTATTCAAAAGGCAAAAAGTGACTCTCAAACAACACCTAGCCATTTTTTCCTGGTCCTCGTTGTTAAAAAATCGTTCTCCTCCATTTTATTCCTATTCCATCCAAGCCAACGTCCCGTTTTCATGACACTCCATTAATAATAATTCATATGGAATACTTTTTTTTACAACAATCACCTTCCTTCATCAGGGAGATGGACGGACGGATTTCATTGTAAACGAGATAGCCGGACTGATAAATAGGATATGAAAATAGAAATGCATGGAAAGTGATACAAAATATTTTATACGAGATGTTATGTGATGTACTTGAGAGATGCATTCAAAGTATACGACGATATTTTTTTTGCGCCTGGGCGAACCAAAGTTAACAATCGAGTTAATGAAGGAAGAAACCATCATCGTTCGTCGTTCTTTTCCTTCTCTGAATTTTTATTTATGTGTTTGATTCGTCGCATCCGCAAATGCACACACGCACTGCTTACTGAAGAATTGAATTGACTAAGTCTGACAAGGTGTGCACTTTAGGTGCTAGACCAGTTGGAAGACATGGGAATACTTTCTCGAATCATGATAGTGTGTCCAAGAGTAGATTTGTACTACGAAACGTAGGATTTTTAACAAGGGACACAAGGACACGCGGATTTCTTTATAAGGAACGACAACGACTAACTGAGAACAATTACCGGAAAAGGAGGAGGGGATAACAGATTGAGTATATGCAAAGAATAAAAATATTGAGTAAAAGTCAAAATATTCGCGGTGACTCGCTAAAGTGTTCCGGAGAAAACAGAATTCGTCAAGTGATAATATAAAAAGATTCACCAAACTGACCCAACCCTGGTATTCCAGAATTGCAAAAAACCAAAAAAATGAGATTATACTCTGGACTCATTAACACAGAGTTGTTCAATGACAAAATTCTAATATTTACACATTCTCAGTCAAATAATGGGTTATCGTCTACTTCTAAGAAGGAGAAAGCCTCCAACCCTGCTATACAGACTCAGAATTCACCTCATTCAAAACTGCAGGAGTAAAACTCTGGTAAGGCGGGTCAAACCCAAAACCAAATAGGTTCGCTCGTTTCCCTTTACCAATTTCTTCAAATATGTAGATCTGATCAAAGGCTTCGGCAGTTAGAATCATTTATCACCATAATCCTACACAATTGAATGGTGCGATTATTTGACCTCGACAGGTCAAACGTTGTTCTACCTTGAGGTTCTACACAAGTTCGGAAGTTCGGCAAGCCCATCTTAGCCGGGAGCCGAACAAGAAGCATCTCGCACTCGTTATATAAGCCGGACATGAATTTTAGAAATAGAATACGGCCTCGAAGGCGGTTCTCAAAACGATGCCGGTCTAATGAGTGCTGGGCAAGTACAGGCAAGAACGACACGAATATATTTTGATTTAATTTCTTCATTTTATCACCGTCAATGGTAAACTGAATATTGATTCGACTTTGGTAGCGAATATAATTTAGTACAATTAATATTTGGTACTATAAAATCTACAAACATTAACACTAGCAGAGTTTTTACAACTACGTCGTTCTTACTAATCTTCGACAGAACAGTAAAGTGGGCAATATGTTATTGTAATTGTAATACTCTGTGCCTATCTAATCAAGCGTCCCATAGTTCTAGACCGAAAATAAATAGTGAAAAGTACATTCAAATACAAAAAGTAAATTTTAGTTTATAAGTGGTTTTATTCTGGACTTGCATTAAACGTTTAAAAGTGTGTGTTATTGCTCGAGTATAAAAAATATTCACTTATGAGATTATTTTGTAGTGGGACGTGCGTGTGAGCTGCATTTGAACTTAAACGATTAGTTAAATTCCCAGTTTGATTGAAAATTGAAAAGTTTACCAAAAGTCAGGAACACTACAAGTTTGTACCTTGTGAATCCCAAATACTATCCACGTATCCACCCTATCGACCCATCACAGGAGCGTAATTAGGCTCAATTTAGGGTGGAAAATCGGAAACACCGAAGTGTATAATCTGTCGCGGTATGGGGTTGCGGGAAAGGACCGGACCGATTTTTCGGAGCTTTTGTATTTTTATTATTACGGACATACATGAACTCTACTCCGTCCTTCGTCAACGAGGGAATGATTATGAACTTCACTTCAGTCCAATTCATGCACTCAATAATTCACCGCGTGCTCCTTTAATCACATTTGGGAAGTCGTGAGCATTTAATACACTAGTTGTAAGAGTTTTTGTACTATACTACTGTACGTGATATTCGAATATTTTATTCGTTTATTGGAACCAATTGGAATTTAGTGCAGTCATCGATTAATTAATATTAGCAATTAATAGCAGTTTGATTAATCTTCAAAATTATAATTAAGAAGAATATTAGATAGGAGATATTATTGTAGTCACGCGAATTAATACCCTAATTAATTTCTAATGTTGGCCTCAAATATACAGAATTTTCCCTTAATTTTACGGTATTTGCAGTCAACCATATATTGAATTCTGTCCGAATTGTACAGAATGTTACGCTAATTGAAAGTGTCGTGCATTTATGAGTTTGGTTCAAGAAAATAATTGGTGGATTTTGTATCGTAGGTTCTAGTTGGATTACATGTATCTGATACGCGGAAGAAATGTGAAACTAATAAGAAAAAAAACCTCACTCAGGACGGAGCGGTGCCGAAAAGTTGACAAATTGCATCAACAATTACTCAACTGTATATTTTCATTAATTACTGGTGAATGAGTAAAAGTATTTTTTGAGGGATTATTTTTTTTCATATGTGAGCATTTTCAGCTAGTTATAAGTACGGGTGAAGACCAATAATAATTTAGAATAAAATTCAGGCTGGTCGGAGTAATATTGACTACATGTCGGTAAATATTTCTAATCAATAGGTAACCAAAGAATCGTCGGAATCGTTAGCAATTTTCTAGCTTATCAATTCCCCAAATTAAAACGAGGGTTTGATGGGAGAGTAATTTTATAATGTTTACATTTTCTAATCTAATTGAAATTTTCTTTAAAGATATTGGGTTGATGGTAGCAGCTAGAATCAATAGAAGGAAATCGATCAAATAATTTAAAAACTGACCTTAATGTCTAAACTTTCAAAATAATCGCGTGGGTCAATAAAAGGTATAAAATCTAGTTGAAGTCATGCTGGGTAAATAGTGTAGTAAGTAATCCGACCCTTTTCTACTTCAGCTATGCAGCAACGCATCGAAGTAACGTAAGTGAAGCAAATAGAGAAAATAAAAGAGAAAATCCCCTTTCTCCAGGACTGGAACATAATTGAATTTTCTGCGAGTCCCATTTGAACGGACGGACGGCAAAGGAAGGTCTGAATGTGAATGTATTGAACTGGAGACTGGAGCGTGCCTTGCACAATTCAGATCAACCGAGAAATGTACTTATTATTCCTCTCGTATCCGAACTTCATGGATTTCATATTCTTCCCACGTGCGAGCAAACTCCTTTGACTGGAAGAAAAAGAAATCGAGAAATGATAAAGATTTCATGATGAGGAAGTTGTCAATTTTTATAATGCATGTTACAGTTTTCGAGTATTATTTAATACGGTACCATGAATTTGAGTTTCCCTATACAGTCTAATTTGGTAGAGGTAGTAATATTTGCCAGATGAACATGGTCTAATATTTATTTTAAACGTGCAAGGTCTTCAGATATTAGGAATGTCGGTACATCTGCCAATGGCGTAATATTTCAGCAAGTGTAGTTCAAACTCCATACAAATTGTTTCTTTGCATTAAAACAAGGAGCTGTATGATAACTTTCTCCAAACTAGGTTTATATTGAAACAATTTTTTTTCTTTTAAATAAAATTGCTTAAATCCTCCATATAATCACTTTATGAGGAACCGGACAAAATTTAAGTAAAATTATTCATTAACTTCAGCCATTAAGTCATAATATGCAATGCACAATTTCACTTGAGTTTATGTAGGAAACGTAGTGTAGTAGTCGGAAATGACTCCGGGCGAAAAATGACAAAATCAGAAAGAATTGTATTAAAAATATAAAATAATTGCACAGTTATATGAATAACTATAAGAACTCTAAAGGGTTGCGTAGTGAGATTCCTAAAGTTCCTCCTCCAGAATGTCTCTTATATTTTCTCATTCTCGAACATAATATTATACATAACACTGAAAATTCTAATCGATCTCAATGGATTTATCATATCCTTGTGTGTTTTTGTAGAAATGTGTCCATTTGAATGATTCCACAGTACGACGACTACGAACAGAGAGGAACAGAACAAGTGAAAATTGGAAATGATGTGAGCCGTGTGTGGCTTAATTTAATAGACGAGCCTTTCACGCTTCAATGAATTGAGTCGACGCTTCTACGAGAATATACTCCACAGTACATGTACACGTTGCATTGATCCGCGAAAAGATTCTATTATTTACACTAGAGACTTACAAAGTTACGTCTGTACGTCAACGTACGTTGCTTTCCTCAGAATCTGAAACTCCCCTACTAAATTTTCATACGAATTCACAAATAAGGGACAAATTTGTCGCTAGGGATAGAGTAAATTGGGACTCTCAAAACATTTCATATCCAATTCATTCTCTTGAGATTTGATCTGCTGACGAAAAACACTTCATCCTTCCGGATATTCGTAACCAAAAGTTGCGGAAAGTTGATTTAGGGCAAGAATATTGATAAACACGTATACGTATTAGCTATCCGAAAGTAGCTAAAAATATATGTACAGCGAATACCGATTTGATTTGATCTCTTGTTAATGTAATATTCCAAAGCATTCAAACATACGCAAGTATGGAAAGTGATTGTTTTAACAATCCTACTTTTTTACTTCATCGGAATTCAACGAGAAATGACTAAACGAAATTAATATGAACTTTTGCCGGATGTAAACAAATTAAAAATACTGATGTGAAAGATAGATATTTTACGCTTTAGAGGCTCATAGTCCACGACTGACGTTTGAAGAAAGAACGATTGGCAAGCATTCTTTGTGTCTTCACTTTCTGAAAAGCAGGACAACATGACGAAATAGTGTGTCCAACAAATTTTGTAATATTGAAGTTTCCAAATACTTGGGAAACTTCACAATTATTGTGATTTGTAACCCCGATTCCAAGGAATCGTAATATTTTGTAGTGTCAACTCGGTCGTAATGTAAGCCTTTCTCCGATAAATTACTTATGATAAGCTCCAAGATTTCACAAAAATCGACTATTTAGTTGTTTAGTTGCATTTTCACCCTTATGTTATTTGCGCCGCACTTCATTACGATTATGTGCATTAGGTTCTTTTATCATCCACTCGTAGTCGATTTGAATAAGATATTTAAAATTAAATCAAATCTAACATTTGTTTATAAAATATTCAAAGCTTCTGGATTCTGAACTTAACACAGTAGACGTGTTTGACACTCAAATTGTGCATTCGTTAAAAGTGTAGAGGTTACAACATTCGATTCGTACAGACTTTACAAATGGACAGTCAAATCTTCATTCGAACAGTTTAGAAAACGCAAACCAAAAACCAAAATGTCTTAATCCTGCGGAGCGATCCTTGACTAACTGAAAAACGTAATACCTGAAAGCATGAATAATTATCGTGTAAATTGCCCAACATGCAATTGCCCAACATGCAATTCTGCGAATAATTATTTAGCGTTTCAGCAGAAACTTTTCTAATTATAAAGGATTAACTTAGGTAATCTAATATGTTTTATTGGTAAACAGATATGAAGCTAAAGCTTCAGCGAAGCAAACCTCACAGGGAGAAAAACATGACAAGGACAATGGTAACTTCATATCCCGACGACGTCGCAAAAACTTGGAAATGAAGTAAGTTTCATAGTTATTTCACTTGTCAGTCTAAAGAGTCAAAACTGATGTCATAATGTGATTTACGAGTCCTTGCAGAAATGAATTACCTGGAGGACGAGTGACTTGATTAAAATTTTAATCTACGTAATTTGTTTAGGTCTGAATTAAGAGTGTCGACGTCAATCAACGCACAGGGCGAAAAACCTGAAAACAACAATTTGAGACCCAGGCGTCACCGGAACCGGGACCAGGGCCGGACTGGCTCAAAATGGCGCATGTGGCAACATAACGTTAGGGCGCTAAAGTGATATTAATATTATGATGAAAGTATTTACTCGGGTCTTG